>JBBYHO010000022.1:1142180-1167903 GCA_038382025.1 Adansonia gregorii | reverse complement strand
TATTTTAATTAATATCACCTATACATTAATTAACGTTCCTATTGATATTATAACAGAAAAGGTTTCATTTATGAAATTTTATATTTACGGAGAGTCCAATACTGTGGGTGAACCACCATTACAAAAGGGTTGAACTTACTATGAACACAAAATGTTTTTGGCCCCAAAGATACTCATAATTGCAGTACCATTTCTAGAACGTGGAGTCCTCCCAACTCAATTAAGCTAAACTCCATATAGATAGTGAAATTTCTGAATTGAATAATGTAGCTTTTAATTAAGAGCAATTATTTTTTAAACCTGCTTTTCTTTTTGGAAAATGATGCGAAATCTATTTAATAGTGGAAATGTTAAAATGATTATTTAAATAAAAGTTCGGTTAATAGATGTGAATGTTTTATAAAATCAATTAACGATTATTTAATTATTGTTTTAATTTTTTTATTTTTAATATATTATTTTATTGCATTAAAAAATAAATTAATATATTTTTTTATAAATATTATTTTATCAATATTATTAATTAACATTTGTTATCTTTAAATAATGCTACTTGAAAATTTAGGATAATGGATTCATATGCTCAAGACTTCACCCTACATAAGTGCATCGACAAAGGTTAACTGGAGCGTCCTTCGTTTATGATCATAGGAGATGATATAACTAACAATAAATATCTTTCTTTTGAAGTACACAAGAGAGATTATTACAAATTCAATTTAAGAATTTTATTTTTTACTTAAATTTTGTGAAGTTTGTTAAATCCGTAATAAACCCAATTTATAGAACTCAATAATCCACATAAATATTAACGAAAACACGTGGAATTCCCTTCATACTCTATATCATTTGGTTCCTCATGGATCATTGAGACCAAATCTTAGTAATGAGATTATTCATACCTTTGATCATTAAGTCCTCGTTAATAGTAGATAACACATGCCACTTGACAGCTCACTTTAAATAGATATAAATTCCCTTCGAGCCAAACCAACAATAGATACTCTATCTCTTCTAGACCTCCTTTGCATTTTTTATTTTTTCTCCTACATTTATTGCCCTAGACATTAGAGTAAACGTCAAAGACCCACGTTTAACGCCCTGTAATCTTGTTCTGGTCTTGCAGGTCCACCAAAAGCTCTCACCATCAAACGTTCAAAATCCAAGATCACCTGTGTTTACCCAAAAAAAAGGGATAAATTTTCCCTCACATTTTAATCTCTTAAATTAAAGGTTACGTTTTGATAAAATATTAAGAAAATTTTTATGTATTAAAAACGAGAATTTTGAATGCGTTGATTTGTACAACTACGAGCCAGGCCGAATAACACCGTCTAGCCAATGGGATAGCCAACATGTTACTCCTAAACCAAAACAAAAGCCTCCTCGGGACTCTGATGTGTGGACACAAAATGATGATTTAAAAAGTCCCCAAGAAAAAAACAAACTTTCGCTGTAAAAAATTTCAGCCCTATCTAGACCCCCAGTCCAAGTTATCGGCTCCCATGGATATGTGTTTCAAACTCCATAATAAATGCCAGCCCCACTAGAGCCTAGTCCATGTCAAGATAATTGTGGAATCGCCCCATATGAGATTGAAATACGGAGGTCCCCCAATTTTTGTTCTATCGTAAAAGTTTGAATAATCCTTCAAGAAAAGCTCAGGGCATGGCATAGACTTTAATTACACTTTTTATTCATATCTTTGAAGTGAAGTTCATCAAAATGTGGTTGTAAAAAACCCGCGTGTAAGAAGATTCAAACTCATTTTAATTACTTTTTAATATACTTTTTGTCACTTCCATTAAAAAATTTCACATAAGAACACTGTGCAGGTAATTAAGAAAATAATAATTTAAATCAGATTCATTAAAATTACTTAAAATTTATTTTAAGTTCAATTCAATTCAAATCAAGTAACTTAATCTATTGATTGATATAATCATTGAGATTTTATTTTCAACTAAGTAAAAATTTTATTTGAACTCTAATTCAAATAATGCTCATGTAAAAATTAAATATCAATTAATTGAATCAAATGCTTTTGTAATTGTTAATGTAAAGACCATATATGGTCCCATCCTACCTTTGACGTATCGAAACCTTAGATTAAGTTTGAAAGACATAAAGAAAGGTTAGGCCAAAAGAATTACGTTTTTTTTTTTTTTTTTTTTTTTTTTATCTTTATTCCCATAATTGCCATATGTGGAAGCGTATGAAAGAAATAGATTTCGGCTTCAAATGTGTTTAGCATGCTGCTTTTATACCGGAAAAGGAATGGTGGAGAATCTAAACCAAACTGTTACCCCAAAAATTGATTAGTTCTTTTTTTATTTTTTTATTTTTTTACAAATGATATCACAATTTAATAATAATAAATTTTAAAAATTAAATTATCACATCTTAAAAGATAATTATATAATTAAATTAAATTAAATTTAAAATTCATAAATTGACTAGCTTAGCTTTGATTTTGACAGTTACTGTGTTTTGGAATATGAAAATTTGGCATCCAACTATCGTTATCAGTAATTAATAAGTCATTGATATCTATCCCCTTTTTAAATCGCAACTTTAGGTATTTAAGTTTTATTTCTAGAAATACATGACATATTTTATAATTAAGGTTAAGCAGATATATCATGATTTTGACGAACTATTCATGTTCATTCTACTATAATAATTGTATTTTTGCAACAATGAAACCAATTATAATATTTTTCACAACACAACAAAATTGTTGGTCTTCGTAAAATTCAATCAACTAATTAATTTTTCGTTTATAAGAGGGCGAGTGTAAATGGATGACGTTAAATATTCTATATAATTAATTTATGTCAGAAAGAAAGTCTTGGAGTTTTGTGAAGGAAGATCATCTCATGGATTGGTCTTGCAAATGCTGAGGGTTTGCTTGGGAATTGAGGAAAACTCCTGGATGTGGAAAGATTTATTTGCGTTTTTATTACAAATTCTTACTCTAGATTAGTCCGCAAGTAGAGGCAATAGTGGCACGACCGGACTTAGCTTCGGATTTTTTTTCAAATTTTTTGCTTAGGTTTAGTTTATAAGTTTATTTCATTATTTAAAATATTAAAATATTATTTTTATTAATATTTAAATATTTTTATAATTAAAATTTTTTAAAAGAATTATTTATTAAATAGTGATTTATAAATCAATTTAAATCATTAAATATCATATCTAAATCAATCTAATACGATTCATACACCCACTACTTAAACATTGAACAGGTGCATCCATAAGTCTTGATGCCATAGTATGTGAAGGTTAATGAATTGCATGGCAGGTTCCTTTAAAAACATGGTCATGTTCTGGGCTAAACAACATCTTTGAGAAGCTTACTTGAAGAATAATTTGAGGCTTTGATTTACAAATATTTGAACAGAATTTCAGACAAAAACTTCTTTGGAAATTGAGAGTATACAATCAGCCCTATGATTAAGACAAGTTTTTTTTGCTGACATATTATGAACCTATTAGATGATTGCAGTAAGTATACAAGTGAATAAGATGACAAAAATATTATGTTGGAAGTATTGGACAAAATATATATACATACATATATATATATATAATAAATAGGATCAGGCATGGCACAACAAAACAGCATGTATTATTTTATGTGTTGCCAACATGTGCTAAAGTTAACAACCAGTCTCTTTTCTCGGGGATGGAAAGGGGTCTGAATCAACCTGGAAATTGAGGTGGCCTTTGTCTCAAATACCACCGCCCACCTCCCCCCCCCCCCCAAAAAAAAAAACTGAAAATTAAATGTACTAGTTTGGTTATTTTATATTAATTTTTAAGATAATTAATTATTGAATTTTATATGATGTTAAAGTTTTAAATTTATATTTAGATAATTACTTTTTAATATTTTTTTATTTTCACTTTGGTTCAATGAAATTAGTATTTTATTATACATTTATTTAGTGTATTATAATAATTTAATCGTTTAGTTCACAAAATTATTATTACAATTTTATTCTGTGAAATCATGAAATAATAATTTAGTTTCTCACCAACTAAATAGTTATTTCGATCTTGGGCAGTAATATAAAATTGCTTTATAGGATGTTAATTTTTTTATCAAATATTTTAATCTTATAATATTTTATCTTATTAAACTAAATTACTACTATAACTATTTAGTTCCTTCCAACTTATTCTATTTCATTCAATTCTACTCTATAATAAATCAAACGTTAATATTTTATTATTTATTAAATAGCTTGTTGCTATTTTACTTTTTCTTTAACTTATATTTTTTACATTCAAATGTATATATAAACTTATCAATTATTCATTTGATTTACTTAAAAAAATATGTAAGAATTTAAATATAATAATTAATTTTTTTAATATATTTTAAAAATAATTAATTATTTAATTGCACAATAACTATACAAAATAAATAAATAAAAGGAAGTTGATAAATAGAAAAATTTGAGTGAAGACACGTAAATGAAAGAGGGTATTTTGATGATAGAGGAGAAGATTTTGAGCACGACGGAGAGATTCTCCCTAATCCATTTTTACCAGTACTTTTATTTATTTATTTTTTAAAACAAAACAAAACTTCCTGTCACTCATTTTTACTGTTTCTTCTTTATTTATTTATTTTTTTACACCGAATATAAACCTAACAAGCATGGTCATCCCTGTCAGAGGGTTTTACAATGTAGTATGAGATTTTTCACCGTTTGAAATGATGCAAAACCCCACCCCCCCCCTCCCTTTTTTTTCTTACAGGCAAGGGGTAGAAAAGGTCAAAACATGTGCCACAAGATCTGCTCGTCCACCTGCTGCTTGGGCTGCCGTTGGATTGCCAACTTCGATTTTACCCCTCACATTGCGTCAGGATTGGGCCTACTTACCCCTTTTGATTTGCTTGCCAATGAAATGTAGCATGAGGTTGTTTTTTCTTAAATTGCAGAAAATTCATTCACCCTGTTAGAATCTCTACTTTTTTTTTTTTTTCCTTCTCATTCATTAAGGATTTTATATCCCCCATATGTTCTGTCGAATTCAGCAAATTCTTATCAGTTCCCACTCAGAGGATTGGTATTGTGAATGTCAGAAACTGCTAGTTTTCTTTGCAGGCAAACGTACGTGAAAGGAAATCAAAGTATAACTGCTCCAATCCCAACATTGTGTATCATCCACAGATGTTGTTTAATATTTAATAAATTTTTAATTCAAATTTTATTATTTATAATTTTCTTTTTTGCAATTCATTCGATGCTTATTGTTATATATGAGTTAATGTTATCCTATGCTAGATAAGATTATGAATACGCACACTTGTACATGTATATATTTCAGCGTTAGTTATTGTAACTCTGAATCATAATTCATGCTCTCCTTGTATATTCTAGAGGGAGATTACTTCATATCATGTTCATTGTCAAATTGCACATAATATAATGAATTTATGATTGAAAAGGAAGATCATCAGGCAAAGCAAAACCTTAAAAGTTCTCTCGGTACTTACAAAGTTGCAATTCCCCCTTACCCTTCTCTTTCTAGCTTTCTTTCAATTGTTATCTCTCTCATTGTCATGTCTTTCTAGCTTACATTACATCAAATAGTTTCCCACAGTTTCCACGTCAAACCCATACTCATCACGCCTCTTTCTGCCCCACTCCTTGGTCAGTTTCTCTGCGGTACTAAACAATCAAACGACAGCAGCAACACCAAACTCAAAAGCCCCAAACCTCACCTTTCTTCACAGCTTCACAAGACTTCAATTCCTCTTGAAAACTCCACCTTGCATCTGTTATTTCTACCTTACCAATCTTTGCCTAAACTCCAGCAACAATTCCCCAAGAGTACCAACCTCGCCCATCTCTCGATGTTCTTCTCTTCAAACCACTCTTACCATAGCTTCAACCTTAACCAAGAGGAAGACGAAGAACTCGACGACCAAACCTTTACTGACCACATCGAAGAAAACCCTATCCAAAACCCTTACGAAAACCCTGTAGACCATGGAATGGAACCCATGTTTGAAAAACAGTTAACCCCGAGTGACGTTGGCAAGCTGAACAGGCTTGTTATACCCAAACAACACGCGGAAAAATACTTCCCGCTCGGCGGTGACTCGGGGGACAAAGGGTTGCTGCTGAGTTTCGAAGACGAGTCGGGCAAGTGTTGGCGTTTCCGTTACTCGTATTGGAACAGCAGCCAAAGCTACGTGTTGACAAAAGGGTGGAGCAGATACGTCAAAGAGAAGCAACTCGATGCTGGCGACGTTATTTTATTCCAACGACACCGTTCAGACAGTGATAGGTTGTTTATAGGGTGGAGGAGGCGCGGTGCAACCTCAGCAGCACCGGATGGCGGCAACACCTTGATAGGGAATAATAGTGGTTATGGATGCGGTGGCAATGAAGGGTGGAGTAATAGGGGATTGTATCAAGGGCATCCTTATGTTGGGCATATTCAACGCCATGGAGTTAATGTACCATACCAACCTGGCTATCTTCATGCAGGTATTATATATATTTTTTATCACATTGTAAAATCTATCGACTTAATTTATCTTTCTTTTTTCTTAAAAAGGGGTTTTTATTGATTTATAAATTTTGAGAATAATGCAAAATGGGGAATTTATACTTTCCAATTACATGGGAGCAAGTAAGAATGTCTTCTTTTTTTTTTTTTCTTTGGAATTTGTATTTCTTGCTCTACCAATTCCTATACATTTAGTTTTTATTTTAGTTTACTATTTTCCAAATGATTTTATTTCTAGGAAACAATTTATTTACAATCATTATATATATTCATTTAAATGTTGAATAGTAGAAAAGGAGAAAAATTTGAAATTTAGTAAGTGGATTAATGAGGAAAAAGATGTGTGGGAATAGCACCCTTTTTTAATGTAAATTTGAAGGCTGAGCAAGAAAGACTTCATTAAGAGGGTTGGATTATTCACAAAGGCCATGAGATGAGAGCATGTGCTTTTATTTTGTTGAAAACTCTTCATCGTGGACAATTTTTCGTCACTACTTTTTTCTATTAGAATGTCATCACCAATTTTGTAAATAATGGATTAAGAAAATAAAAAATAAGTGGTTATTTTAACGTCGGTCGTTAAGAGAACGACAAAACGTGATGTAAGTTGGACTTTTTTTTTCGCACTTTGCAGGGAGCATTGACCAAAATCCAGCGGCAGCGGGTGGGAACCCGAAGAGGCTGCTGAGGCTATTTGGGGTGAACCTAGAGTGCCAGCAGGACGAGTCGGAGCCATCTACGCCTGATAGCTTGTCGGGGTTCAGCCAGCCGAGTCGAACCACCCGCCAGTTTTACTCTCACTCGTCCTACGCTTCAAACTACATGGTAAGTAAGCCACGCATCCTCCTATTTCGTTATCATCATCGTCATCTGATAATAAGCTTAACTGATTACTTAATTAGGAGTTAAAGATAATGTATATAGTATTAATAAAAGGAATGGGGTTCTACCACTTGATTTTGCTGCTGCCATTGAAAAATTAATTCGTAAGTTGAGAATGTTGACCACTTGGCACGTGGCCTAATTGCATTAGTTTTCTTACAAAATTATAATCAAGTTGCAACGTGATAACCTTTAATTCAACATATTTTTTTAAAAGGTTGGAGATGTTTATATATATATATATATAAAATTAAAAAATGTTAGTTATTAATCTATTATTTTTAATATATATTTTTTTTTACTAAATTTAAAATGCATATAATAATAGTTAGTAATATTAAATGGTTTGGAAATTGGGGAATATAGAATTCAACTAAAATAAAAATGTTTTATATCTTTTAAAATTCCAACTAGCAATGACGGAATTGGGAAGTGAATCGGGTCCAGATGACTGTTAGTTAAATTCCAATTCAAACAGACCTTAACTTCAAAGGGAAGCCAAGGCAATACTTTTTAGAAAATAAAAAAAGAAAAAAAGAATGCCACCCAAATAATTGATTAGTCTAAGTGGATCGAATTGATTTTAAAAATTAAAAATAGGCATGATCTATTCCTTTCAAAAAATTGAATTGAATAAACCGATTTGATTCTAATAATTGATAATAACTGAAATCAAATAAATTCGACATGTTAGTGGATTTTACCTTTTTATCGTATATATTTATTTCATCTATAATTTATTAAAAATTTTATTATAAAATGTATTTTCCCATTTAAAATAAGGTGAGAAGTCTCAGATTTTTCATTCTTAGGAATCTGAATAAAAATTTGATTATATATTTATAATATATGTAAGATATTTAAAATTTTTATTGTAAAGAAAATTTGATTAATTGGATGAATTATTAATTTTAAATACCAAAATAAAATCAATTTTGGTTAAATGTATTACTATTTATAACCCATTGTATCCGTTGAATTGGTTCTACCTTACTTGTATTTAGATATAACTATTTGTGAATTTTTATTATATTTATATATTTTAATATATCATAATTATATTTAAATATTTTATATTTATATTAATTTTAATATATTTATAATTTATATTATAAAAATTTTAAAAATATATTTATATTATAATATATTTTATATTTTATATTTATTATATTTGTATAATTATATTGCGTGTTGCAAATAAAAAGTTGATCCATTTGATATCTTAATTTAGCCAAAAATAATAATAATAATAAATATAAGTTTTGGTGGTATGATTGCAACAGGATATCAGCTTCTCCCAAGATATCAACCAGATGAAAGACCATCGAGGATAAGATCCGAAAGAAGTGACATCCAGGATACGATTTATTTGAACCCCTCTTGACCCAAAAAAAAAAAAAACCCTTTTTTAATTTTATTTTTCTTGAACAGGAAAAAAAATCCACGGAGTTGGGCAGCTTTCCCAGGCTAAGAAGGTGGCGTGGTGGGACAATGGTGGTGATGTAAGCAAAATACCAATTGGTTGGGGGGGGGGGAACTGGATCGTTTTGGAATATATTTGGGGGACTGTTGAGATTCTGCTCAAGATTTTTCATGTAATAGAGGGAAGAGTTTAATCATAATCATAATAATGAAGGGTATGGTGGAGGTGGGTGGGTGGAGGTTCGTGAATAGATGGGTGACAGCCCTCTACTAGTAGCCCACTCCTCTGTCTCCCTTTCTCTCTCTCTCGCTCTCTTTTATCTTTAAAATAGTATCCAAGTCCTCCATGACCATGTAGCCAAAGTTCTCACTACTCTGTAAGTTGCAGAAATCAGAATCAGAAAGCTTTAGAAAATACATATAGCAGTTTCATATTCTTTCTTTCTCTCCGACTTTTGTTGCATCATGATCCTGATGATGGTTACCTTTACTAGTCATCATGGAGTCAAAGGAAAAATGCAAAAATTAATTTCAAAAAAACAAAAATATAAACATAAATAAATATATCAGATATAAACAAAGTGAGTCCTGACGAGATAATGCAAAGAAGATTGCGAATTGCGGAAAATGTTGGAGAATATTATTGTCTTAAAGGATATAGAAGTAGTAAAATAGCCATTCTTAAAAACTGATATTGAGGTTTTTCACACTCAAGACAGCTATGAATGCTGCATCCTCTTTGTTATAAATTCCGAAACCATCCCATATATTGCAATAAAACCCGCTAGAGGACATATAATATATATATATATATATGACAGATATTCTACCCTAACTATCTTTTTTCTTATTACCAAGTTCAATATAAAAAAAATAAATGTCATGAACATATACACATATCAAAATTTTAAAAATAAAAATATGGGCTAATTGTTAAGTTTACCTATCAACAGATCATTCCTGTAATTGAAACTTGAAAGGAGGAACAACTGCCTTCAGCTATTTCAAAAAAAATATTTGCAATCTTACTGCTACCATAGATATAAAGGAAATATTTAGAAAATGCAAGTTGGGGTGTGATTTCTCGGGGAAGGAAAAAAAAAAAGAAAAACAATTGGCTAGATTTTCATAAATGCAGCCAGTAGCATGAAATCAAATACCCTGTCAGATAGTGATCACACTTTTATTGGCTTTAGACCTCCATGCAATCATATTACGAAAGTCCTCTTCTACCATTTTCCATCTGTCAACACTAAGATTTATAGCCACTGGTCGATTTCAAGATTCTGACGCCCACCTGAATCCACCGGCTGAATTAAGAGATAAGGTTCATACCAATGGGTATCTTAGCCAATCAGTAAAACCTCTTTAAGGCGCTAGCACCTATGCTTTACGCACTCATACTTCACCATTGAATCAAAAGGATTTAAAGAATGTTCTTAATCATGCAATCATACAGACAGCTGAAATCAAGCTGATAGAGAAGTTCAGTGTTAAGCTTTGATATAAACCATTAAGACCCAAAAGTTTGTTGAACTCACTAATTGTCAACTGAGTTTACATTGGGGAATTCGAGTATGCAACTCTTGAATGAATGGTTTAGATTAAGCATGCAATGAATTAATTAAACAAAGATTTTCATGACCGAAGTACTTAAATTAAGCCTGGACCACACATCAATGGGTATGAAATAATGGCTACAGGATTCTGGCTAGCACACACATGCTTGAAAGACATCCAAGTTAACTAGGAGACGGTAATGCAGATACATAGATATCTTCACATTTCTTATGTGACTAATCAGATAGAAGGGTCAATTAATCATCAGGGCCCATAAGGATTCAGACAAGAGAGTTACCCATTGATCTCCACTGGAAATGGCCTCCAAAGTTTTAGTGGCTTTGCAAGTGGGAGGGTCACCGGATATTGTTATGGTGGCCAACCAAGAGATTGAGGGGACTTCCGTTGTATAATGGAGTTTGTCCAGCAAAAATAATTCAATCATGCATGACTATGTTCTTTGTCCCAATTAGCTTTTCCTCTTATCAAACCCTTGTGCTTTTCGAGCGAGGTCAACCCCATCTTCAAATCTTATAACATCCGCAACAGAAAAATGAGTGGATTTTTTCTCACTTGAAGCCCCCGAGGAACAAAACCAAATCAATAATATTGGAAGCAACATTGACCAGCATCAAGACATCAGGAGGTGACTAGATTTTGCAATAATTGTAAGCGTTAAATTTTAAGAATTTCAAAGGCAAAGACAAATTTAAGCTGGAAATTACATATCTTAACTAGAACCATCAAAAGCATACCTTTAAAACAAAAGTTTTTCTAGCACCAGAATGTCCACAATCTGCAAGCAAACTTAATCTTGAAGCCAATAATGTGCCATACCTGAATTGCCGAGGAAACAGGTAACTTTCTAGATGAAGCTCATAAAAGCTTGCAGCTGAATACTTAAAAGCAAAACCCCATGTGCTTGAAACTTGAAAAGTTTCAAAGCAAAATATTCACTAAGCTTGACTGGTGTACAATAGCCCCAACAACGGCATCGCTTGACAGAGTACCAGATTTCTTGCACAAAGTATTAAGACCAACTGGTATCTCACAGTAATGTTACATCCTATTAATAGTGCAAGCTTAACTGGAATTTCAACTCTGCACCAGTCTAATGCAGGTGCCCCCATTTCCATTCAGCCATTCATCTTGTGCTAGTCATTTCAACTTCTCTTCTATCTCTACTCTATGCAATGTGATTCAAACATGTGCTATTGCAAATTACACAAAATTTGTTTTCCACATGTTAGTCTTTCCAGAAAAGCTAAATGCAGAGTCCAGCGGTATCTGCTTAAATCTTAAACAGACTGTACGCTGGATATTTCAGCCCAGCAGATTCCTAAGAATCCTCTTGAGAGACCAGAAAAGATCCCAAATTCAGAAAAGCAAAAACTAAAGCACCCTGCTATGAGTCCGTATGAAGAAACAATGTCCCACTCGCTTTCCAAAAAAAGACATAAGAAGTTTTTTGCTACATGATGCTTTTCATAATACTAAATTACACGAACCTTTTTCTCAGGGGTACATGCCTAATGGTGCATTTTCTTAGGCTACATTTGCTTAATGCTTTTGCTATGTTTGCGATAAATGCTAAAACCAAAGGCAAAAAATAAAATGAACAAAAAACAAAAAAGCAAATAGCAAAAGCATCAATAAAACAGAACCTTAATTAATATGACTGGCAACAAGACTAGACTAATACTTTTTCTTTCACAGTCATGCATGCATCTGGCTTCTATAGTGTTAGTGCAGCTCATTCAAAATTGGTCTTTAAAGCAAAAGCCTAAATCTAGTATTGTATGCAAACAGCCACCTTTAAGCAGCTGGCAGCAGATATTCAAGTAATTCTTCGGTTGCAATTAACAACACATAAGGCAAAAAGTAAAAATTTTCTTCTTTTTTTTTTTTTACATTTCTCCTGGCACAAGCATGTTGAACGGTAAACTACACCAAAAACACACAAACACTAAACATCAAGAAATCCTACATTTCATTTTGTTAGCCTCATTCCAAATAAAGAAAAAGCTTCAGCACTATGAATAGAGACTCCCATTATATTCATAGTTTTTCAAGCTCATTTTCACCATACAGAAAATTTTGCAAGATATGGATCATGCTTGTGATTTCATGCCGACCCAGCTCCATCAAAGTCCTAAACTTGTATCAACAATAGATATGCTGGAGAAGAACTCACATGCATTTCCTTTTTATGCACTTATCAACAGTCAAGTTGAAGGTTTCTCAGTATTCCCTTCTTGCTGGGCTTTAGATGAATCTTCCTTTTTCTCCATGACCTGCTGGATACCTTCTTGATATCCTTCTATAAAACTCTTGAGAGCATCTCTGTAGGCAGAAGCCCTTGTCATGTATAACCTCTGGAAAGCAGGCCTCAAAGTCTCCATCCCTCCTCTTGCAGCAACCGCTATTAAATCATTTCCGTAAACAACATCAAGGCAGTGTAAAAATTCAACATGATAAACTAAAATACCAGAAAATAAGAAAGCAAGGGAGAAAGAGAGAAATTTGGCCTCAAAATATTTTAGTTGAAAAAGAGAAGCTGTACCCACAAGGTAGATGATGACAGAACAAGTAGAAAATTCTGAGCAGTTATTTTTTGAAAAAAAAAAAAATCAAAATAAGAATATATATTAAGATGTTCAGGAAATAAATGTTGGCAGATGCCGCCTCATACTATCTTTCTTCACAGTGAGCAATTTTATTTAAAAAAATAAACACCTAGGTACCATATGATATTAGTAATTTGGTAAGAGTCTCATAGTGATGGCTCTAGGCATGAAACCCAGATAATTAAAACTGCCTAGGAGATAAACAATAATTTAATATCTTCAGAGCTCAACCATTTTGGTACAATGTTCATTGACATCCATATAAGTCAAGCACAAGTTTAATGGATGCATCAGAAGAGACAACGGTCTCTTCATAACTAAAAACCGCAACCAGAAGTTTACATATTTTAAGGAATTAATGGTTTATTGCATATAATATGTCACATTTACACAAGTCATACCATCTACTTCTTGATTCATTACAGACAACTTATACATCAGATACATTTCAAGATATGAAACCACAAAGTTCCTTACCAATATCTTCCAATGTTGAAGGTTCTGTCTCTTTAGTCCTACTCCTATCTCCACTGGGTTCACCTTCAGTCCCTGCATCCTTCTTATAATCATTTGGTCTAAGATCAGGCCCAATATCCCTTACCCAGCTTGCAGCATAAAGCCTAGAGGCCTCCTTCAAGACCTAAAGAACAACGACAAGTATTTTACTGCTTATCAAGATACCTCTTATTTCCTAGAGCATAGGCAAATAATAGGTTTCTTGAGCATAATTTGACATTCAAGTCGTTAAAGCCATCATCAAGTAAGCACAATGATACTTATAACTCATTTAATCAAGTCAACATCTCCATGATCCAATTTCCACCCTGATCACCAGCTATGGGATCTGTGAGATTTCCACAATAAATTGAAGGTCACTAATACAAGCATCAGGTTTTTTTACTGTTAGTTTTTGCTATTTTCTTGTGTTTGTTTAAAATTTGTTACGGGGAATAAAAGAAAAAACTAAAAAAAGGGGCAAATCATAATATATGAGTAAAAATCGCAAATAGTTCGAAATGCAAAGCACTTTCAGACATAACTTCTTGATATCTAGGTAAAAACCATGCATTTTCTTTTCCATAAAATGTTAATTTTTTTAGAATTAAAAAGTATTGTACTTACCTTACAACAAAAACCCTTTTGAGTGTTCCAAATAGCAATAGCAACAATGAAAAAAAGGTTAATTTGCAAACCAAACTCACTCTCTTTACTATAATGATGGCCAAATGATAGAACCATGCCCTTTAAACTGGCAGTAATATCTAACTAAAATCCAACACTAAATTAGCTTATCCACTATACAAACCATCAACAAATACAATTTTATTTAAACAGGAAAAGAAAGAAAGAAAGAAAGGAAAAAAAAAAACCCCAGAACTTAACAGCATTCATCATTAAAAGCCAGAAACCAATTACTAATCTGAACTCTAAAAGAGGAAGAGAAATTTGGGGGAAAAAAGAAGCTTACCAAGAAACGCTCGTGCCAAGTCAATTTGCGGCGCTTTTTGATGTGGGGAGGATCAGGCAATGAAGAAGGGAAAGCTATTTCTTTGAGATCGTATCGGATGTAGTCATACACTTTCCTGCACACTAATTTCAGCTTCATTTTTAGGTTGATATAAGATACCCAATTTGATGAAGCGAATGAATATCTTTATGCTTTCACTGTCCAAAGATTTAAGGGAAGCAAGCAGCTGTTAACTGGGTTCGGGCTTTTGATTTATTAATTTTTTTAATATTCAGTTCGCCTTTATATTTTAAATCGATTATTAATTTGGTGTTTAAAAGAAAAAAATTATCAGCTCGTTCAACCTTTCCTTTCAATTAGCACTGTTATTTAAATGTTAACGTGACAATAAACAATGAATAAAATAATATTAGATAATAAAATATTATGTTATTATAAAATTAAAATTTTAAAAATTAAATAATTAAAATTTTAAAATTATTTGAAAATTTTTTTATGTTAATATGGTATTGATGATTTATACATTGTTACGCGTCAAGTTCTCGTTGTTTATTTATTATTTCAACATTTGTTTAAAAAATCAATATGCATGATGAAATAAAAATTAAAATTAAAATATCAAGTGTATAGTTTTTTTAAAGTATTAAATTAAAACTTGAGTTAAATTATGAGCCAAACAAAAATTTTTAACTTTTTAACCCTTTTTATTGCAATTTTGCAACCTCGGTTTTGGGAAGGTAAACTATATGGTGTTGAGTGTACATAGGAGTACCGTATAGAAGTGTTCATAAGTTAGCTGTCCAAATTTAAAGGTCAATCTTATATTTGAGAAGATTTAAGTAAAAATATTAAGTCTAAAATATGAGCTTGAGTAAAAGAATTAGGCTTGTATAAAAAGTGACCTTAGCTCCAACATGTAAAGTTCGAGTCTCACCTGGCTTTAATTATTTTTAATTATATACATTATGTATTTTTATTATATAAAAAATAAATATATATATAATATTATAATGTACACATTAAAAAATATATTAATTTATTTATATCTTAAAGCTTAATAAAAGAAATTTACTAAATTACTAAGAAGTATTTTTAAAAAAATATTTTTTAAAAAATTAAATTAAAAAATAATACGACATGCTTAAACTATTTTATACTATTCATTTACAAATATAGACAGGCATAAGTAAAATTTGATATCTGTAATTTGAGCCAAGCTAATCTTAAATAAGCATAAATAATATTTATATTATACTTAAATTTTATTCAAATTTGATTAACTCAATTTATGAATACATCAAATACAGTGCGAATAAGAGAGATATTAACCTTTTGATGGAAAAAAGGGGGGTTTGTTTGAACAAGGTAAAGGTTTACATTTATAATGTTCAGTCCATTATTTGAATATGATTTAATAATGTATTTATCAAGTAAAGAAATTAATATTTTATGTATTTATTTAAATTTGTTCAATAAATTTAATATTTTATTTAAATTTTTATGAATATTGAATGAATTTTTGAATTTAAATAAATAATTTAATCATTAGATAAATTAAATTAGTAGGAGCAATTTAAGTAATTTACCTACCTTCATTGAGTTTTATTTGTTTAAAGGAACGGAGAATTCGAGAATAATATCATCCGGTAAAAGATTTATTATATATTGAAAATTTCATTTAGTACATTTCAAACTCATACTCCATTTTGCTTTGATTTGACCAAAAATAAAATGGTTAAATTATTGAAAAACCCTTAAATCGTATCACTTTACTCAAGTAAGTTCTTATACTTTTATTATTGCCAAATAAATTTTTATTTTCAATGAAAGATTAAATTATATTAAGGATTTATTTAGGTTATAAATTAATGTTTGATGATTTATTTATATACAAATTAAAAGTTAAAAGTTTTTACGGGTGTTTAAATATTAAAAGCTTATTTGGATGCTATAAAAGTACAAAAATTTAACTAGGTAAAATTATAAAGTTCAAAGTTTTTTTATTTTGGGCTATTTTAGCCGAATAAAACAAAGACCTTGATTTATCTTAATCCAAATTCAAATTTATTTAAATTCAAATAATATAAAATTAATTTAATTTCACAAATTTAAAATCAATAATTTCTACTCGAATTTAAATAATTAAAATGTCAAATATAAAAAAATGTTAATAAGAATTTGAAATAACGTTATTAAAAAATGAACCAAATTTATTGTATCCGGAATAAATTAATTACATATGTATATGCCTATGTATTTGTCGGGTTTTATTTTTATTTTTATTTTTATTGTTGATGGGGGTGTTGGGTTGTAATTGATGTTTTCAGTAGTTACAAAACAAAGATGACAATGGCAATGTAAAGAGACTTAGGACAGTTTTGCAAGCAACGAGTATTTCTATAAACCAAGAAAGAGCTTAGGATTTCCTATTAGGAAATAAATAGTTTATCAAGCAATAGCATATATATATATATATATATGTAGTATTATTTTTTAAAGGAGTAAATAAATAGATAAACTATCTTGATGACATATATCTTTTAAAATCTATTAAAATATTAAATATTAAATAAAAAACTAAATATATATAATATATATCAATCTTTTTAATTAATCTAATTAGCTTTAGAAAATAAATTATACCAAACGGTTTACACTTTGGGTACTTGATGATTTAACTCAATGATTAATACATAATTTTTTTTAAATGATAAGATTTGAATCTCTCGTTTCTTCAAACAATAAAAAGGAATTTCTAAAGTTTGGATTTCAGCTCCTCCCCTTAAACTTTCTTCCATGTGAGAGGAAAAAGAAAAACTGAATTTCTAATTCATCAACAGAAGTTACATATATAAGAAAGAATGACATTGTAAATTAGTTTTGTCAAATGAAAATTTGCTCATGTATTTTGCATACTTGTTTAATAATTTCATCCAACCATAGAATTAATATAACCAAAAGATACCACAATCCAAAGATAGAAAATGGCATATTTGAATTCAAATTTGCTATATGTTACTAAAAAGTGATACCTTATTTAACCTTATTTAATGGACATATATTAGATGATTCATGACATAATGGGGTTTATGAATACTAGTTTTTGACGTTAAATAAAAATAAATACTATATTCTGCAACTTAAATAACCCAGCTAGGTCCCCCCCAAAAAGTGTAGACAATGATATGCATATATATACACACACATGCAAACACCTGGTGCAGCCAATGATGGATTTGAAAACGTTGAAAGAATGATGATAATGCCGAAATGTAGTTTTCATGGAGGTGGACTATAAGAGGAAGAAGGCAATCAAATTTAGAGGCTCCAAGTTGAAAAAAAAAAAATACAGCTTAAAGCCCTAAACTTGGAAAATTCAGATTGTAATAATCGAGGTTTTTCTCAGACCAAGTGCCAAATCCTGGAAACGTAAAACTATTGAATTCATTCTCTCTGACAAATTTCGTGAAGATAAATGTTGTCCTGAACGTTTGATTATAGGAAAAAGACAAATAAAAACATGCAATTCACAACTAATGAGAAGAAGAAGCAGAAGAAAAAAATAAACAGACGTTTTTGCAACATAAAAACGTAATAATTAGCAACAAAACTCTCCTATAATTAGCAAAGCAAAATCTCCTAAAGACTCTTTCAAGGTAGAAGTTCCTTCTTCTTCTTCCTCTTCTTATGGATCAATTCACGACCCAAACAAGACAGCAGCTTCCCACGACGTCCGCTATAATCAAGAGAGAAAGTTGCTACACTCTCTTTTTTGTCTTCATTTTAATCTCTTCTATCGTTGTTTTCAACCTTGGAGGGCCTTCTGAATCGCTCATTCTTTTCCGTTTGGGGAATTTCGTCCCTGCTGCTCAGGAACTAATTGCAAAACAGCAAAGCCCATCGTTAGGGGGTTGCGATTATTCCTATGGCAGATGGGTTCTGGATGAGGATTATCCGATTCAATTGTACGATGAAAACTGCCCGTTTCTTGATCCTGGTTTTCAGTGCCATCAGAATGGAAGGAAAGACGTGGAGTTTCTCAAATGGAGATGGCAACCCCATGGCTGTGATCTTCCCAGGTATGAATTTTACAGGATACTTCTTCATGCATACGTTGGGTAGATTCTATAAAGGTAGGAATCTAGACAGTTTCGATTGCGTCAAGAAAACGGGAAAAAAAAATAGAAATCCTAAAATAACAATCGTAATCGTGGTTTGCAGGTTCAATGCTAGTGACTTTTTGGAAAGGAGTCGAAATGGACGGATAGTGTTCGCCGGTGATTCAATCGGAAGAAACCAGTGGGAGTCACTGCTATGCATGCTAGCTCAGGCAGTTTCAAACAAGTCCACAATTTTCGAAGAAAATGGAAGCCCCATAACAAAACACAAGGGATTTCTTTCCATGAAGTTCAGAGATTACAATCTCACCGTTGAATATTACAGGGCACCGTTCCTCGTTATCGTCAATCGCCCACCAAAAGGTTCAGCAGCTCAAGTCAGAGTAACCATTAAGGTTGACGAGTTGCATAAGTATTCCATACGCTGGATGGGAGCCGATGTTCTAGTCTTCAATACCGGGCATTGGTGGAATAAGGAGAAAACTGTTAAAATGCATGGATTCTTGCTTTTTTCTTCTTTTTTTTTTTTCCCAATATTGAAGTTGTCAAAAAATGAAAAAGATACCTTGCATTTTCAGGGGCTGCTCTTTTGAGGAAGGAGGGAAAGTGAACATGAAAATAGATGTGATGGAAGGGTTTCGAAGGTCTCTTCAAACATTGAAGTCATGGATAATCAAGAATTTAAGCCCGCAACGGAGCCATGTTTTTCTCCGAAGCTATTCACCAACTCATTACACGTAAGTAAACTTTCGGTCTACAAAATATGGATCATAACTGCCTGTTATGAGTGCCAGAATGGGCTACATAAAACAATGCTCCAAATGACTGCCTTCGCTGGACAAATAAATACAAACAATATGCCAAGGGATTACTTTCCTAGTAGCAATGAGTATATTCAGCCTCTTGGTAAACAAGAGATTTGGTTGCAGCAATAATTGATGAGTTTTCTTGCAGGAATGGCACGTGGAAAGATGGCGGCCAGTGTGATGCAGAAATGGAACCAGAAAAACACTACAAAAAGCTTAAAGCAGAGCCTTGGAATAATCGATATGTTGCTGATGTAATTAATCAAATGACATATGACAACTGGAAGGTCAAGTTGTTAAACATTACATATCTAACAGAGTTCAGGAAAGATGGTCACCCGTCAAGGCACCGTGAGCCAGGTACTCCCGCTAATGCTCCTCAAGACTGCAGCCATTGGTGCCTACCTGGTATTCCAGACACATGGAATGAACTTCTCTATGCTCACCTACTGTCAATGGAATTTAGAACCAAGTCAGTGATTGCCAAATTGGGATAAGACCAAAAGGAGAAACAGAAAATGGAAACCATCTGTTACCCTATATGAGAAGAATTGTTTCAATTTTAAAGGCTGTACAAGATCTCCACCACTATTCGGGTTACTTCCTCCATATTTTCTTCAGAGTTCACTTGACTGGTTTCTATTTTCTTCACTTTCTCAAGCTGCATCAAGAGATCTAACCTTTCAGGTCCATATATGGATGGTAATCTGCCATGAAATGGATTGTCAAAGCAAGAAATAAACAAGAAGGATGACACACCAGAGCTGGCTTCATCTTTGAATGGCTGCATGCCCAACAGCAGTATCCTGCAGGACATAATTTTATCCATCAGATTAAGACACAATAGATCGATGGTAAATTGAATTGTAAATAAAAGATTACTGGAAATCTAGCAAACAAGCTTTTATTTTTCTCTTTACAGGTAATTTAGACTCTATTTCTCTTTAATTCTCTTTTAGTTTAAGGTTCGTTCAACAGTACTTACCTGATATACCATACATAATAGATGATTATGCTAATGCTTCATTAACCTGGATAGTTAGAAGGGGGAAAAAAAAGGAAAATTGTAAGTGTTAAAAGATATTTTACATGAAAAAAGACATCCAGATAAAATTATTGGAACTCAATTTTCAATCCCAACTCATTAAGTCAAATTATTAGCAGAAGTTTTGATCCTTTTTTTTTTTTTACCCAAGATGATGATTTAAGCGGAGGTTCCATAACAGATTTATTATGTGGATAAGAAAGACAAAAGTGATTGTTCACCAATGCACTGGCAGAATGATGTATGTTAACATACAGGAAGAAGCATCAAAGCGCCAATTGGAACTTCTGCTGCCAAGTCAGTAAGAGTTCTCCGCAGGGTTTCTTTTCTTTCTCTGCTAATTCATCCCTTATCAGGGCCCTTCTAAGCAACTTCATTGCACCAGCAACGTCAACAGCTAGAAGCTGAGTTCCTTGCAAAACATCCTGCTCAGTGGCAAATTACTCAGTTCACAGCATTCTTGAGAAAATGATGGATGACTTCTTATCTTGAAACAGTGATCGTACACCACAAATCGTCAGGCCGTAAATATTGATGAAGAACTTGAAACAATCAATAAAAATCATTAAACACAATGACCTTATAAGTGGATCAGAAAATGAAGGCTCATAATTCTTCTCAGATTCCAACAAAAATAAAGAAAGATTACATTAGCAATCCAAAGGGATTTGGAAGTTCACATTCTTCACTTTCAATTGTTATAGAAACAGTCAAGAGTTTCTTGAATTTTTAAAGCCTTATTCATTTATAATCGATCGACGTATTATCTCTTCAATTTATACTAAACGTCGAAAACACTTAACCTCTTAAAAGTTTTCCTTGTTTGCAAAAAAAAAAAATTGTGAAAAAAAAAGGTTCAAGGGTATGGCGAAGGGAAACGAAGCAAGTCAGGTGCCAAGGGGCGTTCCAGATAATGCACAAGATTTTGTCTTCATCGTCTTGCTTAGTTTTGCATAACATGAAAGGGTTATCAGGACACGCCATCTGGTTAACATCACGCCATACCATTGTTTTTTTCTTTTTTTTTGGGACAACAAAACAAAAGAGTGAAGTGAAGCATTCGAAGGGTTTTAGTGCTCCAAAATCCAAGACTTAATAGATTGTTTGGGCAAAATCCAAATTCAGAACTGCTGGACGGAAGAATTCAGAAACGGATATAAATAAATAAATAAACTAGAATCACAAAGACAATAGCAAGTTCTCATTAATGGCATACATAGGTAAGAAACAATCTGAAAATGATCCAAAAACTACTTAATAGGAGAAATGAAACTTAAAGATTCACTCTAATCTATTTAAGTACAATAGGAATCATAACGTCGAAGCAACATCAATTACCAAATTACCCTATTTCCAGGAAGATGTATACAAAATTTCTCAAGGCAATTTCAACCGAAAGAACAGTCCACTGAGATTATATAAAGTCTTTCAGATGAGAATAATTCCTAAGGTAAAAGAGAATGTTGTGGATTTTTAGAAAGAAACCTACATTTATATGTATGTCGGCGGCGGGCAGGACCAAATTCAACCAATCTTTCTTGCTTCTTTAGCCACAATTTCTTGAAATTTCCAGTGAAGGGATCAACTTTTTCTCTTCCCGATCAACAACTAGCTTTATTTTCTATCAGTGTTTCTCGTCAGGATTATGATTTATTATTATTATTATTATTATTATTATTATTATTATTATTATGAAAATTGAATTAATGGTTTATGATAACTTGATAATCCCCAAATTGAGTCGGTGATTCTCCCAATCTCCAGGGTAACTTAGCGTGCTCTTTACGATCAACCCTTCGATTTTCTTCTAAATGGTTGAGTCCGGGTTGATTGGGCTTTATTACCTTAGCCCTTTGTTGGGCTTATCTAAAATGCAAAGGCCGACATCCTATTTGAGCTACTTAAAAACATGTGAACCCAATGTCCCCTTTTCCACGCACTCTATTACAAAATTAATTTTTTTAAAAAAAGCACTTGAAAAATGAATTAACAAATTCTTTTTCAAATAACATAAATTGAACTAACAAATGGTAATATGATCAAATTATAGTTTTAAACCAAAGTCCAATCAGTTCCATTTCGATTTGGTGTTGTTTTAAGAAAACAAAGCCCAAATTATGTTCCGAGTTCCTTAATTTTCCGGTTTTCATCCTTCCTGTCTGTCCCAACTTACGTTCGAGTTCCCTAACCCAACACGGATTTGGTGTTGGCTTAAGAAAACAGAAAAGGGTTATCCAACTTATTGTTACCATGACTCATGAATGAGTATCACATACAAGTATACATCCAACATAGATATATTCAATTTTTTCATATTTTTGAAGAATTGCATATCCGAAATGTGTTGAACACAAATGTTAAAATATAATTACCTTAGGACAATAAAGAGTCGAAACAAAAGGTTGCCCAACGTTCTCTTCAACGTTTTCAATCAAGTTTCAGGATGATAACAATACAAGGATCACTGAGCAACTTTAAGAGTAGCTTTTGCGCACAGCCATCATCTAATGACATCATCTACTAAGGTACAAAAAGTCGTGGCTATTGCCAATGCCTTAGCTCCCTACAGCAATCCAGATTAAATTGCAAACTCCCTAAGCTTCTTAGCTTCATAAAGATTATCAGGATGACAAAATGCAGCTTAAACAATCACTTAACAAAGAAAAATAGTAACATCCAGCACCAGAAACAATCAAAAAACAAGATATCATCCCGCTCTTCCTATCTCACTCTCACCGATTTGATCATCTATTCATAAATCCAAACAAATCTTCCAAATGAAAGAAGATTTCACCGAGTTATAAATTATATGCATCCATGTCACACTGATGGGGTAACGCAGGTACAGAAATATAACATATAAACTAAGCTTAGTTAAAAGGAAAATAGTTTATAGGATAAAGAGAAGCAAATCAAAATGAGTAATTTATAAGATATAAGACCATCTATGGGCATCGTATCCAAGCAACTATAATAACTACTAGAAAGGCTAAAACAACCTATGAACTTTGCCAATATTCTTTACTAGATTCTTGGACCTTAAAAACCTTTTATTCAAACTTCTCTTTCTTCTTGCTTCTATTGCTGTGCGGTCCTCTGGGCTGCCTACATGGATCTGAAATGACTAAAAGCTGCTATTATCGTCATACAAATGAATTATTAAGATAAGATGTTTTGTGTGTAACATAGATTGTACCTAATTCTCACTGCCAGTATCTTTGAAATGTATTTTATCTATTGGATCAGGAGGTCCTCTTGCAATAGGCATTCCACCACCGAAAATATGTTTGGGTTTAGCATAGTCCACAAAAATAACACGTCCATTCAAATCCTGTCAATACTACTTTGTTATTTCTGAAACTTGCAATGCTATGACTCTTCATTTTTCTTGAAACATCCATATCCGACACCCATGTTTGACATATTTTCAGACATGGGTATGAGAATATGGTCCTATAAGGGTCCCTCCCCAAATACATGGAAAAATTTAGAAAAAAATAGAATATACCCGCATCAGATACATACCCCTATCTGACACCTATACCCGAGTCCGAGAAACATAGTTTGAAACAACTAAAATATCAATATATAAGAAGATAAGGAAAAGCATGATGTACCTTTCCATTCATCTCAGCTATTGCTTTCTCAGCTTCATCTTCAGATGCATAAGTAACAAATCCAAAGCCTTTTGATTTATCTGAAACTCTGTCCATTACAATTTTGGCTGGTAAAAGTAACAATGTTAAGCACAAATTTAAGCAGATCAATTCTTAAAAGCTATGTTACTCCGACTCCTCGTTTTTCTTGAAGTACCCATGTCTGAGACATTTTTAGACATAAATATGGAGATACGAGCCTCCAAGGACACCCTCCAAATGCATAAAAAAACATAAAAATGATTACCCATATCTTGCACTCGAACCCGAATCTAAGTAACATAGCTTAAAAAACTCAGACCATTGCTCAATATCATGACCAAAAAAAAGGAATTCAATTACCTACTGACCTTCCATAACTTGACCGTACTGAGAAAATGCATCTAACAACCCTTTCTCCGTAGTATAAAAGGACAGGCCTGTTTACAGAAAGAAAATTTTGGAAGAAAGCAATAAATAAGTAGTACTATGAGATTAAGAAAATACCTATTCAAGGCGTTACAACTGTAACTATTGACTGAAAAAAAATGCCAATGCACTCAGATGTTATAAACATTTAAACAGATTTAGCATTAGGGTTTTCTTGGTTTCAAATATGTCAGCCTAAACATGCATTTTCAATTTCTATGAAATTAATTGAATTTCCCATATAACTGTTTTCAAAGAAATGATAAAGTATTTCTATTTACAGGATAAGCTGAGAGATTCTCTATAATAAAAGATTAAGTTAACATATGACATAATACATAAAAGACTGAGATCAGTAAATGAGAAGTAAAAATATAAGTGGAAAGAAGGTGAAAGACAAGAAGGGGTACCTCCAACGAAGAGCTTAGAGGCTATACCTCTATGGGAAATAAGAAGGGGTGGAGGAATAAGGGCAGAGGATTTTGGGGTTCCGGTAATAAGTCTTCTGAGTGTCGCCATGGCCACTGCAAAGAAAGAGAGGCAAAAGAGCAAGGCAAGGACGGAACGGAGTTCAAGCTCCCTATTCCACAATACTATGTGATTGGGCGGGGCTCAAGATAAAGGAAGATGCTAACTACATTTGGGCCTCTTTAATTAAAGTCCATTTGCTTAAAATACCGTTTTAGAGTTTAAAATCAAATCTGTCTGATTCACTATACACTTGACAAATACCAACACAATTATAACACCTTCAATAAATATAACATAATACGCTAAAATATTATTAATATATTTATAAATTAAAATTTTAATAAATGTATCACATTTTATATTTAATATTTTAATACATTTAACAATTTATAACTATTTATGTTTAATAATTTGTATTTTAGAATTTTAACATGTGTATATGAATGATTAATTTTGTTTAATTTAATTTGCAGTAAGGTTCTATTTCTAGGATAGAGATTAATTTTGGAATAACAGTTGTTGTCCTTCAGAAAAGATTACGGTCCACGTTTCAAATTCCTACGTTCCCTCCACCGAGGTGTTTACGAGTCAAATGAGGTTAAATTGCATGAATTTTTTGAATTCATCATTCAAATTTAGTTATTCTTTCTTCACCTTGAAATCAATTCACAACAATTTTTTTATATTTCATATAAATTGATTTTACATATGAATAAAAAAAAT
>JBBYHO010000022.1:1104886-1122890 GCA_038382025.1 Adansonia gregorii | reverse complement strand
CAGAGCCCCAGATCTCCGTCGTCACAGCCGTATCTGTCAGTTTCCGTTACGGATCCTGTTAAATTAGGCAATGGCGTTCAAGCTTACATATCCTATCGCGTCATCACCAAGGTAATCGTTGCTAATAATAAAAATAATTTCTTCCTTTTTTTTCTTTTTCAATTTTGGTAAAAATTTGGATTTTTTGGGGGGAAATTTCACTGTTTGGGACAGACCAATTTCCCAGAATACCAAGGCCCGGAAAAGATTGTTATTAGGCGTTACAGTGACTTTCTTTGGTTGCGCGATCGACTTTCCGAGAAGTACAAAGGCATTTTCATTCCTCCTCTTCCCGAAAAGAGTGCTGTAGGTAAACAAATTCAACCCCCTTTTTTGCCTTAATTTTGATTGGTTTATAGCAAAGAGTTTATGATCAATGCATTTTGAGTGTCAAAATTGATTTCTTTGAGTAATTGTGAATGTTTCTTTGTTGGTTAAATGTGTAAGCTTGTTCATGAACTATTAAGTAATCAAGTTTTTCCTTGTAATTGTTGCAGAGAAGTTTCGGTTTAGTGCTGAATTTATTGAAATGAGACGTCAAGCATTGAATGTATTTGTTAATCGGATTGCTTCTCATAATTTGCTTCAACAGAGTGAAGATCTCAGAACTTTTTTGCAGGCTGATGAAGAGGTGATGCTTTTAGGTTTTGCTGCATTAGATGGTTCAATTTGGTTTTTCTTATGCATGTTCAAATTATTATAATTTCATTGCCCTTTAGGATTTTTTCAATGTTGAGTGTTATAGCTAAGTGTGACCTCGCATTTAAGGTGCATAAGCTCATTTTTTAATATAGAAGCCGACGGCTGTTCCAAAAAAAATTGAGTAAAAGGAGTATTTTATAGTTGTAAATGTATAATGCGAAATTGTGTTGACCTGTTGATAAATTATTCATTTTTAACAACTTCTTTGAATGAGGGATAAGCAGTTTATTCTCTTTTGTCTTCATTACAATGTTCAGCTCTGTGGTTCCTTTAGACACTGTCAGTAAGGCACCCTTTACATTTCTATATGAATCCAGGACCATGCTGATATTAGGGATTCTTTTTGCTCTATGTTGATCAGCAAGAATTTTGGTTTTGGTTACTTGACCTGTCTTCCTTGTCAAGTTGGAACTTGGCATGCTTACTAATGTAAATTATCTTGTTCTCTGGACGATTGGTAACAAATTTCTCAAATATATGACCATTTTTATGTTCCCATTTTGTTTATTTGTTGCCTTCTCTTAGAATAAGAATTTGATGTTAACTTTGTAGCTACTTTTCAGACAATGGAGAGACTGAGATCTTACGAGACTGGTATTTTTAAGAAGAAGCCGGCTGATTTGATGCAAATGTTCAAGGTATATAAGTTCTTCAATCTTCATGACTTTATAATGAGTTAGGATGTTGGTGGAATGACTGTATGGTAGACAGATGCAAGTAAAATGTGCACTGACTAGGGAGATGTCAAAAAACTTTTAATTCAAACATTTCTTCTGTAGTAGATAATTTGATTGGTGAATTAGTATAAACATAAATTCTTGCCACAACAATAAATCCCTTCTACAAATTTAATCGGGTTATGATCCACAGTTTTAGGTGATAAGACATCTAATAGAACTTATAAATCTTTCATAAATAACTTGTTGCTTCTTATCTGAAATTGAAGCATGCCGGGAACTCAATAGTTGGTTTCAATAATACATTTTGGTGTCCCTTTCTTTTTGCTTTCATGTGTAATATTTGGCTGATTTTATGTTTCATTCTATTGAAGCTGGTTTCTCAGGCTCGAATCTGACATGTTTATAGCATTGAAATTCCTAGTCTTCTATTAACTTGTCTAAAAATTTAACAGGATGTACAAGCTAAGGTGAGTGATGTTGTCCTTGGAAAGGAAAAACCTGTTGAAGAAGCAAATCCTGAATATGAGAAACTTAAACACTATGTTTTCGAGCTTGAAAATCATTTGGCTGAAGCTCAGAAGCATGCATATCGTCTTGTAAAGAGACACAGAGGTAAGGATTATTTTGAGGCTCTGAAAACTATGCTTCTTGTTAAATCTTTCTCAAGTGTTTATCTCCCTTTAGTTCAAATAAAAATTGAATTTTTTTTCTTGTTTCTGTCTATTTTTAGAGTTGGGGCAATCACTATCTGATTTTGGTAAAGCAGCCAAGCTTCTTGGTGCTTGTGAAGGACAAGCTCTTGGGAAGGCATTTTCTGAACTCGGGGCTAAATCTGAGACACTATCAGTTAAGCTGCAGAAGGAGGTAGACTGTCTTTTACTGCTGAGCCTTTTCTTTTGGTAGCTTGTCTTGCGGCGTTGAAGGCATGCATAATTGTGACCTGTTATATGATGCCAAAACTCTTCCACAGTAAGTAGTTAATATGGGTAACTACATTTTCACAATCTGAGAATTGACTACAGGCCCATCAAATCTTGATGAATTTTGAAGAACCCTTGAAGGATTATGTTCGTGCTGTCCAGTCCATAAAGGCGAGTTGGGTTGCTGTCTTGTGTAATATTTGATGGCCGAAATTTATTCATAGCAGGCATAGCTTCCCTTGAAGAAAATATTGAAGAACTATGTGTTTTTACGTACAATACTGAAAATAGTTAACTGGGAAAGTAATGATATTCTGGAATCAGTGATGGAACACTTCTTCCTACCTGAGCTCTCTTTTCATCTTATGTTTTGATAATATTGAAGTGGAAGGTTCATAACGATTTCATAGCTGATCCTCGTGTGTTTTTGTTTCCTAATAGGCCACAATAGGAGAGAGAGCTAATGCTTTCAGGCAACAGTGTGAACTGGCTGAAACAAGGAAGTTGAAGGAGATAAATCTGTAGGCTGGGGTCATCCAGAAATTATGCCCTCCCCCCCCCCCCCCCGGGTTTTTGGTTATCTTTTGTTGTTATTAGCGGTGGCCTCTTTGCATGATACTTTGATATTGCATGCAAGCATCTTACATTGACCATCTTTATAGCTTTTATTTCATAATTTGAGATCTGTTGTCTGCAGTGACAAGCTCATGCTAACACGCTCCGATAGAGTGGGAGAAGCTGAGCATGAGTACAAGGAGGCAAGTCATTTTATCCAAGCTTTCACTACATGCCTATTTAGGCCTTATTGCATTTGCCTCTCTACTAACATATAAGTTTTATGATTGCAGTTGAAGGCAGCAAGTGAAGAGGCGACACGAAGATTCGAGACAATTGTACAACTGATGAATGAAGAGATTGTACGTTTCCAGGAACAGAAAACACAAGACATGGGGATTGCTTTTCATGAATTCGCAAAGGGACAGGCCCGGCTGGCAAATAATATCGCAGATGCCTGGAGAAGTCTCCTTCCTAAGCTTGAAGCTTGCTCCTCTGCGTAATGAATGAAAGGACTAATTATCATCATCAAACTTTGGGTTTGAGGAATGGCAGCAGGGTAGCCCTTGCTATGTAAAAACACGACTATAGGAACTAGCTCTGCCATTTTATGTTGTACCAGTTATGGGTACACTATGACTCGGTTCTACTTTATAGAAGTTAAATCAATCGTCAAACTCATTTACAGAGCAGAACTGGGAAAAAGTGTAAAAAAAAAAAAATTTCATGTATTGTATTTCATCCTACAATACGTAGTTACAATTAGATTTACAGTGCAAAGTACTCTCTTGGTTCTTTTTTTAACCTTTCTGATATGGAGCTGGATTTTTTGTTCATTGTATACGAGATTCTGCTGGCAAAAGATAGTGTTCAGAAAAACGGCTAACCGATCGTATTGATTGATTAGAGAATCGGAGAAATTGAACTTGGTATGTATTATAGAACCTGAAATTTAGGAAAGCGACCCCCATAAAAAAGTAAAAAGAGAAATGGATTTTTAAGGTTTTTTTTTTTATTGTATGTAATATATAGTGGTATGGTGACATGTCATGTCACGTTGGAATAAGATGAGCCGCTTCCCACCTCACCCCTTTAAATGCTTTTACTCGGAAAAAAATCCTGTTTCTTATCCGTAAGTTCTTTATCGCACTCTTCTTCTTCTCAAACTTCTCACATGGCGGGAGCTATGAGGCAGCTCCTCAACACAACTACGGGCGCCATTCCACCGGTGCAACTCTCTAATCCAAGGGCGAGGGGTATTACTATTGCCTCGTTACCGGCAGTCTTCCTCAAGGACAAAAGGCAACGGTTGTCGAAGCTGAGTGGATATTACGGCCACCGAAACCTGATTGTGAAGTTAGTGGGCAAGGCTTCCCCTGGAAAGGATGACATCAGACCTGCTGCTGATGACCCAGAAAATGGAGTATCGCTTGGTACCATGAAATTGCCTTCCAATACTGATCTTCAAAGATTTGAAACCTTGTTGTTTCAGGTAGTTTACCTTCTCTGCCTCATTTCCTTATTTGCTCCTAGTCTTAAAATTTCTATAACACTAATGTCAACAATGCCTAAATAGCTCCGTTCTAACTTCATGCTTTAAGATGGCATCGTTATATCTCCAAGTTCCCGCAAAGTAACCTGTCCTCTCTGAGTATTTGATTCTTGCCTTTATATTTTTCTTTGTTTCTCTAACAGTGGGCTAACAGTCTATGCCAAGGAGCTAACCTGCCTCTTCCAGTACCTTTGAAGGTTTGTCATTGGAATTTTTGTTACCTTTGTGTTTTTTATTGCTAATTCGACAAATACACATGTTCATGGGATTCTGTATGTTCATCAGTACCATAAGCCTATATCCATCAAAACGCTGTATTCTAGATAGATTTGATCAGCCAAGGTGATACTGGACATTAGTTAATGTTTCATTTGTGAATTGTATGTTGATTCCCTAAGTCGAATGAAATAATTGGTATGTTAATTCAATCTAATGCCTAATGCTAACAGGACTGTTCTTCAACTCTATTTCGAGGAACAATGAATGCATCACATATAAATGATTGAAAACCAAAGCTACTGGTTATTCCCAACTTCCCATGTCGAAGCTAGTTCCTTTTCCTTTTTGTCGAAGCTAGCTTTGACTTCTTTTTTGATCAGAGATTGTATTGACCATAGCATATGAATCGAAGTTTATGGCTTTTATTTTAATAAGACTTATTTAATTACGCCTACAACTTTACACTGTTCAATTTGATGGGAAGATTTCTTGCTAGATATGTGACAGATGAGTTTCTATCATCGTGCCACATTGTTAATCTGCTGTACAAAGGCTAAGTTTTTGCAAGACCTTAAAGATTTTAGGTGCACCCTTGTATTTATGGATCTAAATTTATTGTATTGGTGTGTTAACCTTGCTTTTGCCCTAAGTCTTGTCCATGCTTTTAGATTAATTTCTTTAACGGCAAACATGGTCGGATTACTCTAACTCATACCTGTTAATTATAAAATCGTGCTGACCTGGGGATTCTTATTGATATTGTTTTCAGTCTTGGGATACACAATGAAGTAACTACTTCTAATGGCTTTAAATGTTTCCCCACTTTTTGTTCATACAGGTCGATAAAATACCAGGTGGAGCTAGACTTGGTTTTATTACAGTCGGAGATGGAAAGACTGAAGTCCTGGTGTATATAGATTGCTTAGTTTTCCCAGCAACAGATGGTTTGGGTCCAATCTTTCGAGCAATAAGAAACGGACCATTAAAAGATAAGTCTCCCCCTGGCGAGCCAAGGATCATGAGAAGTCTTCTTCAAGCCCTGCAGAAGTCGGTTGAAATTGCTAGAGTTTGAGCAAGAGTTTTGTTTGATGTGTAGCATTATTTCCCCATATCCCCCTGCCGCCCTTCCTCAACCAGTGACCTCTTTTTTTTTTTTTTTTTCTCTCTTTCCTTGATAATTAAAACATTCTGTTTCTAGTGTAAAGAAAAACCTCCTTTTTCCATCTTTCCTTGATAATTTGAACATTCTGTTTCTAATGTAAAGAAAAATGAACTTTATAGCTCTTCATTGTCCACAGATCTTCTTAGTCCAGTGTCATGTTTGTTTTATGTTCATTCTTTCGAAGATAACACTTAAAATTTGAAATATGATCTAATAATTTGATGCTTTCTTTCTTGGAAATGCTGCACAATAGATTATTGCAACAATGGCTAAAAACGCCACAAACCAAGAACAATGTCTGCTACTAGAGGCAAAATGCTTTTTCTATTACATCATGATCGACATACGTCCAAATTGGTAGACAAGAAAGAAACATATTCTATCATTTGTCTTTTCTTCGAATAATCTGTAAAGACATTTAATAACACATTGCCAACGAGCATAGGTCGGGTTTCTACATAAATTTAGAGCAAAATAGACCCATAGCAAACAGAACTGGCCAAAAAGAGACCTTGAGAGGATAGGTAGAGTGTTGAAGGTAGAAAGTGTAAGCAATTGCTGATAAAATAGTTTGCAAAATGGCACTAACCAATCCGATCATTTCCGGGAAAGTACCGAAACGCCTGTGACTTGGAGATGAATGATAAAACCAAGGCAACTTGCTTTCCCACTTCCAGGTCACTCTTTCCTTTCCAGCCCTGTAAGCAAGCTCAATGATGCATGTCATGGCAGCAGAAAAAGACATTAACATGGCAATTAAAGCATATCGAGGCTTATTCACTGAGGAAAGCTGCTCGAAAGCTGCTGATAGAAGCTCGATAAAAATATTGATCATGAGAAAGACAAATTCTGGGACGCTAGCCTATCAAATAACCCAAAAAGTTATCACATTTAGTAAACTGTTTCAAGAAATTGAATAGTTATAGGCTTTAGCTTAATCTTTAAACGGAGCAATTGAAAGGGTTTCTCTTACTTTGTTTACCTTTCGAGTTGAACTGTCTTCGAAAGGCTGCTGAGTTGTTGACAACACCACTTGATTATGAAATGAAGCATCCAATAATGGGAAAATATCTCTGTTGGTGCCATACATAAGATGTTCTATTACCTTTGCCTCAGAATTTTCTCCACCATACATGATAACTGAAAATTTTTCTTTTATCTGCCAAGCTTCGGGAATATGTGTATCTGCGTCATCTTCCACACCTAGACAAGCTTCAGGAATATCTCCTTCATCATCTGTGATGTCGATCAAATGTTCTTTTAGCTGCCAAGCTTGAGGAATATCTCCATTGTCAGTGATATCGATCAAATGTTCTTCTGGGTGCCAAACTTCAGGAATACCTTCTTCAGCGTCAGTGATGTCGATCAGATGTTCTTCTAGCTGCAAAGCTTCAGCAATATCTCCTTCATCATCTGTGATGTCGATCAAATGTTCTTCTAGCTGCCAAGCTTCAGGAATATCTCCATTGTCAGTGATATTGATCAAATGTTCTTCTTGGTGCCAAGCTTCAGGAATACCTTCTTCATCGTCAGCGATGTCAATCAAATGTTCTTCTAGCCGCCAAGCTTCAGAAATATCTCCTTCATTGTCAGAAACGTCGATCAGATGTTCTTCTTGCTGCCAAGCTTCAGGAATACCTCCTTCATTGTCAGTGATGTCGATCAGATGTTCTTCTCGCCAAGTTTCGGGAATATCTTCAGTATCCGTGATGTCCATGTCTTGCTCTTCCAACCAAGCTTCTCCATCACCTGTGATTGTGATCTCCATAGGATGTTCTTCCAGCCAATCTTCAGTAGCATCTACTTCAAAATCAGTGGTCTCCCAAAATTCAACTGAAATTGAATGTTCGATGTCTGTAAGAGCCGAAGCATCTTCTGCACCGTCTAATGTGTAAGAGCGTTGCATTAGCAATATTTTCATGGCTTAACCTGCTAAGCAATTTGGGTGGCTCAACTTGAATGATGGAAATGCTTCCTATTGTGTGAGTGATCAAAATAGATAAAGAACGGAGTTGGAAGATTGCTCTTTAAGTTCTCTGTTGCAAAGCGTTTTTGAATGTGTACATTCACCGGGGACCCCCCATCATCACTTGCAAAGAAGCTCTTATAAAGGGTTGCTTGGACTTGGAGCATAATTTATTCTGTCAAAAAAGAAGAAGCAGCTTTTGACTAGAATTTTGTAGTCCAATCATTGCCTTTGCTGCGAAGTTGAACTTAAAAGGAGACTGTGACAATCTTTTAAGAAGATTCATGCGCAATTCCACTTTCTTTATAAGTATATAATAAAGTGGCCATCTAAGCATTAATTAAATTGGCATAGACGTTGCTCAGATTTTTTTTCCTAAGTTCAGGTTTGAGTAGTCTTAGATGCTTAATGTTTTCTTTGATGAATTAAATTGATTCGATGGACTAGATAAAAAAATTTTAAAAAAACCGAAACAATTGTTCAAACTCATGAATCGAAAATTGATAATTTGTTCGGTCCCATAAATATATGAGACTCAGATAGTCAAACAAATCTCGTTTGACGAAAGTATAAAGTCCATGATCTTAGGATGAAAGCACTGCTTCTAGTATCCAAAGCTAAAGGTTGTTATGGTGTAGACAAATTAATAAAATCATCGTTTGATGCCGATGCAGCATCCTTAACGATAGAAGCTACGTCAATCTAAGTTTGTCCAATGTTTCCTGGACATTGGTGTGAAAAGTGTTAAAAAAGCAATACTTGTTACATTCTTACAAGTCTGCCAAACTGACAAAAAGAAAAACATATTATATTTATACCCAATATCAACCAAGCATTAGACATTTGTCGAATGTAAAAAGGTGCAAACAACTGTCGATAAACACTTTGCAAAATGGCACAAATCAAACCGAGTGAGTTGATAAGCTTAAGAGAAGAAAAAATTCCAGTGAGTTGGAGAGAGTTGATGGAAATAAAGTGAGTTGGATATAGTAAGCCAAAAAAAAAAACAAAAGGAGTGAATGGCCAAAGTTTAGATTTCGAAACGTACTTTGACACTTAAATCAATATAAATTTAAAGAAACAATTTAAGCGAATAAAAAGATTAAACAAGAAAAATATTTTTAAAGTTAGAACGCATAAAATCGCATGTAACTTTTTTTTATTTCTGAATTTATTTAAATATTTAATTAATTGCTACGCAAAAAGAAAAAAAATCAACAAATATTAATAGATTAAATAATGTATATTTCGAAATGTTTTTCAAACAGTACTTATACAAGGTCGGCCATTTTAAGACTAGAAGTAGAATATACGTATGTATACCACTATTTCATACTGTAATATATATATTTTAGAATTCATGATTTGTACATATTTTAATTTTATTTGTTTGATTCAAAATAAAATGACAGTAACTTTCAATTTTTTGTATTATAAATATTCTTTTATGCAACCTTTAAAAAAACTTGTTTTTACAATTAGAAACCGAGAGGCAAAATAACGCACTTAACCAACAAGCCAATACCATACGAATAAGGCCCTTTTCGTCATTTAAAATCAGGGTGATCAAAAACCCTACCTATAAATAGTTAGTACGTGCTGTTTCAGCTTCCCTTGGAAAGCTAGAGTCGTTGGAGGCCATACCAGCGGCGGAAGTGCTCTTTAAAAGAAAAAAAAACCGTAGTTTTCAACCTCTCTTTCATTTTGCCTGAAGCCATGGTAAGTCACACTTTGCATCTGTTTCTGTTATCGATGACAATTTAAATCTTGTTTGGTTGCTGAGAAAAAAGTTTAGGATTTGGGTATAGGAAAGAGCGAATTTTACGACCTAAATGTAATATAATTTTGTAATAAGCGGAGTTACTTTGTGGGGTTTTTTTGGGGGGGGGGGGGAATTGTTGTTGTTTGCTTTTCACTAGCTTTTATTATGTGTATATGCTTGAAAAACTGAAGCAAATAAAACTGGAGATGCGCAAAACTTTGTCTTAGTCTTGAAATGGGAAGATTCAAATTGGATTATATTTAACCTTTTTATTTTCTATGGACGGTGTTTGTTTCAGATTCAAATGGAGTCTTGGGTGTTGGGGGGGTTAGTTGTTATAAGTATAGGACAGATTTATTAGAAGGCTTGGGGGCAAGAGAAAAAAAAGTAGCTGATATACTTGTTGATTTGGGGTATTTTGTAGTCAAGGAGAAAGGTTAGGGAGCCCAAGGAGGAGAATACTAATCTCGGACCTGCTGTTCGAGAGGGAGAGCATGTTTTTGGGGTGGCTCACATTTTTGCTTCATTTAATGACACATTTATCGTAAGTGATAAAACCCTATGTTCTGATATTGATTTTTTCCTGGAAATTCATTCTGTTAACATGCTATGATTGAATTTGCAGCATGTGACTGATTTGTCTGGAAGGGAAACAATGGTTCGCATCACTGGTACGGTTTATGAATCTCTTTAGAAAAATGAATGCTTCGGCTATCTTGGATTTTTGGTGTTATTGCTATCTCTGGATTTGTAAAGTCTATTTAGTTTGTTTTAATTCTTCAATTGCCTATTTCCAAAGTGGATTTTTCAGAGGAAGCCGACTAGTTGATCAAAACCATTTGTGACTATATGATAAAAAATATTAATTGAACATTGCTACATGCTTTAATATTCATGTTCCAGCATGGAGTTATTCCTACGAAGAGTATTCTTGTAACTTATCTATTGCATTTTCCGAACATAGGTGGTATGAAGGTGAAAGCCGATAGGGATGAGTCTTCCCCTTATGCAGCCATGCTTGCAGCACAAGATGTTTCTCAACGCTGCAAGGTCTTATAGCTTGCCCTCTTAAATGTCGTGCAGTATATAGTTATATGCGGTGAACTCATGCCTAATCATGTTTGTTATCCGCAGGAGTTGGGTATTACTGCCCTTCATATAAAGCTCCGAGCTACCGGAGGGAACAAAACCAAGACACCTGGTCCTGGTGCCCAGTCAGCACTTAGAGCCCTTGCTCGTTCAGGCATGAAAATTGGTCGCATAGGTGCAATTCTTTAATCCTTTTCGTTTCCCGAGATTTTATTAGGCTCATTCACTTCAACTCTTGTAAACTGACATGTAAACCTTTTGTTTTCCTCAGAGGATGTTACCCCCATTCCCACTGACAGCACCCGTAGAAAGGGTGGCAGACGCGGAAGAAGGCTGTGATTCTTTGCTTCATATCAATTACACAGCTGCTGCAGTGGTGCTTGGAGTTCTTCTTTCTTGTTTTAAACAATTTTCTTTTTACATTCAAGCTTGCTTTGCCCTGCAAATTTAGTTTCTGGAATGGATTTTGATCTTTAATTTACACAGACAAAAGTTGTGGAACTCTTTTAGTCCAGCTTTAAGGTTAAACTTTTGTTATTGTTGGTTCTCGTTGTGGAGAATGTGGTTATGTAAGATAAGGACGTTCTGCTTGTTTGATGGCGGTAGGAATGCCGATCTTTCCAATCTTGAGGTAAAATTCATTCCACTTTTCAGCCCTTGGATCTTCCTCTGAAGTTAGGGGCATCCGTCTTCATGGCAGGTTTAATTGACTTTCTAGCTAACTAATGTAATATATATATATATATATTTTAGTATAATAATTATCTTGTCACTCGGGCTTTGAATTTAATCACAGAAATTTCTCAGGAAAAGGTTTGTCGGCGTGTATAGCCCCCAAATTTCACTGTTGAGAACAGTAAGCAAAATCTCTCTTCCAAAGTTAAAATCCGCTTGAAATCCAAAACTATAAACAATGAGATGAAGTTAGTGTTTCAAGTTATTTGATATTAATTCAACTCATGAAATTACTTATAGATTGAAATAAAACTAATAAAATAAAGTAAATTATGATATTTTAAGATATTTTAATCTCTTAATTTATTTTTACATTTTTTTTAAAGGTTAAAAAAAATTACTCATTTATATAAAAAAATATTTATTTATTCTTTATTTTTGAAACGCTCATGAGTATCACAAATTCTAGTCTATTCAGGTATGGGGAAAGATTGAAAGAGTATTGAGTAATATTACAACTTCGTACGCTATTGTACAAATAAAGCATTCAACAATAGTGTTCCAAGAGAACTATTTAAAACTTATTATATATAATAATATTTTTATTTAACGTATTAAAAATTATATAAATGAAATTATAAGTTATTATATTTAATATAATAATATTATTATTATTATTATAAACAATATATATTAACTATCTTTAAAGAATGTGAAAATATTTATTAACAATTCAAAAAATATAAATTCTTCAAACCATGGGATACAAAGTTTAAGACTGGAACTCTTTAAAAAAAAAACTGAAAGATACAAAAATAGAAATTAAATCAATCAGAGGTAAGGCTGATGGGTGAACTAAAAAGAGGAAAAAAATATGAAGGAAAAGCCAACTTTGGAGTTTTGAGTGACATAATAAATTGATAATCATAATGGGCTTTTGTAGATAATAGAGCCTATTTCTTCTTTGGGCTCAAAGGGAAAAAGCCCAATTCAATCTCACCTCCAAAAGGAAACCCTAGAAAATGGGTATAAAACCCTAGAATCAATCGTTGTTCGTTGCGAAGGCTTGGTAAAAATAAGGGAAGAGAGAGGCGGGTAAAGATGCAGATATTCGTAAAAACCCTAACCGGCAAGACCATAACTCTCGAGGTCGAGAGCAGCGACACCATTGATAATGTCAAAGCCAAGATCCAAGACAAAGAAGGTAATTCCCCCCACCCTCACCAACCTTTGCTTATTCTTTCCGATTTCTCATTTCTTTTCACCTTAAAATTTCAAAATTGAATTTACAAAGTTTTACTTTTTATCAACTAACAGGAATCCCTCCGGACCAACAGCGTCTTATCTTCGCCGGAAAGCAGCTCGAAGATGGCCGTACCTTGGCTGACTACAACATCCAGAAAGGTTTCTCTTTTGGGTTATCTTCAATGAGCTTTTCAACATTTTAGTTGATTAAGATACATGACTGAGTTTTTTTTTTCTTTTCGATGTAGAATCAACGCTTCATCTTGTTCTGAGGTTGAGAGGTGGAATTATTGAGCCTTCTTTGATGGCTTTGGCTCGAAAATACAACCAAGACAAGATGATTTGCCGCAAGTAAGCACTTTGTCCTTGTTTCATTTTTGTGGGTATGTTTTAGTTTTTGGTAAGGGGGACCTTGTTTAGCCTTTACTGTTTATTTGAAAAGGTATAGCGGTCATACCAGGTCCCAAAAATAACTGTGACCATTTTTCTACTTTGTCAGCTGAGCTATTTTTTCTTGGCAGTTGATTTTCATGAATGGCACAATTTAAAAGATGCGAGAAATCAGTTCCATTTTTAGTATTTTTGTAGTAGTGAAAAATGGGACTGCAAGTTGAACGGTCTTTTGAAATAAGGAATGAAAAGGAAGGCATCCTAGTTCCCAAAATTAAAAGTTTTCCATTCTTAAACTTTGTCAACTGGTCTGAACTTTACTTGTAGTTGATTTTCTAGGGCGGCACATGATAATTTATGCTTTGTTTCTTGCTTATGGGGCATGAGAAATCCTAAGACTAGTTTTTTTATAATTATATTGAGGCTTATTTAAGAGCACATAGTGAGGTATTCTTATGGGGATTGATGTTTTATACATCATAGGTCCTGAGCCTAGTGACAGGAACTAGTATGTTTTGATTGCTGCTTTTGCTCAAATATTGCGGATTATGTTAAAAGTTGCATCTTTGTGTAAGATAATTAATACTTGAGAATGTGCATTGCACGCTGCTGAAAAATAATTTATCTCCTAATTCTATGTTTGCTAGGTGTTATGCTCGTCTGCATCCGAGAGCTGTGAACTGCCGGAAGAAGAAGTGCGGTCACAGCAATCAGGTTTGTCTATCCTGTTCTGTCTTTAGGTTCTCGTAGGTTGTGTATTATCTTAAATTCTTTTGTTGCAAATTTGCAATGAACTAAATATATTTCTTTCTCCTGTTGCAGTTGAGGCCCAAGAAGAAGATTAAGTAAACTATGACTGGGGTCATCTTGTCAGCTTTAAAGGAAATCGAATGTCAGACTTCGAAAATTCTTCCATTTGGTTCTTTGCTTTTCTGTTTTTGTTGAAATTTTATCTGGATTTTGGACGTGGCATGAATACTATGAGTTAAATTGAGGTTCAAATTTATGTGTTTAGAAAATTTTTGGCTTTATACTTCTCTTGATGCATGCATATATATCAGTGAATATTGATGATGAAAAGAATAGAATTGAAATCGTAAAATAACGAGCATCACAATGAAAGTCAATTCTCTTCTTTTCACTGTTATGATACCATTTTGGATACTTGCCATCCTTTCAAGGCTGTAATCTCCTTTCATATTTTTACCAGAGAATATTTCTTTCATTCAGAACTCATCCTATTTATCTTATGGCACTGTCCTTTAAATTTTTTTTATTCATTTTATTGGAATGAAAAAAGGCACAAGCATTACATACCCTCAAAACCTGATCTCAAAACACAACATTCAAAACCCCATCCATGATTCAAAATAGACATAACTAGGCAATAGCTAGGACCTTAACAGTACAACCCTAAGTTCAGCAATACTTTGCACTTAATGTGCAAAACTTATTTAACCACTAGACGTATATTACAGATGAGAAACGTGCATGTTATGACTTAAACCATGAATATTCAATCTTTTCTCAGTTCATCATTCGAGGCTTCTTCATGCTCCAGGCATTCAGTTTCTCAACAATGATATTCTGAGTCCCATTGTTGAATGCATACAAGTGAGCATTCTCAAGCACTGCTATTGTAGGATAAACCCTTGATGTGATGCATGTTTTTCCACCAGCTCCGAAACTTTCCATAACAGAATGATCAATCTGCAAGAAGAAAAACAAGGACCAAATAAATTAGATAGAGTAAATAAGTATAATATTAAAGTCATTAAGCAATTAAAGATCTTGTTTATATACCAGACTCCTAAGAGAAAGCTTCTTATCAGCCAAATCTACATCGACAAAGCCAGCAAATGGTGGTTTATATAGACCATCCTTCAACGAGGAACTGTGAAAAGTTCGTTCGATTGAAGTTAGAATTTTGATGCCATGAAGAAAAAGAACTTAAATAATAAGTTATGGCAGAACCTTCTTGCATCAGAGCACAATAGAACGACATGCTTCTTTGAACGCTTGAAAATCCTGAAGAAGACAGGAGTATATTCTTCCAGGTTTTTTGAAGCTAATGCCAAGAGTCCGAATGGACCAACTCCACCTTGAACCTTTGATCCCTTTTTGGCACAGAGGAGTTGGGCATCTGTCAAACTCCAACTAGGATTAAATGGCTCAACTTTATCCAAACTAGGAATGTAGAAGGTAACATCAACATCAGCCTGTGAGAGCAGTATCCAATACAATGGAGTAAAGTTGAATATATTACTTATAATAAGTGTCTTGAAAAAAATATGTATCTCAAGTTGAAGTAACAAATTCTCAAGGTAAACCTGAGCAGCAGTAATTCCTTTGACTTCAATATGATTGCCTGTTTTAAGCTGTTTATGGCTCATTTTAACATTTTTTCCTCTTCGAGTCTCCAACTCTTCAATAGGCCATTGCATCAATTGCCTTCTATTAAGATCAAGCCATACTCTTCGTGGAATTGCCTAGGAAATTTGGTTATTAAAAGAAAAAGGAAAAAAAAAAAACTAATTGTAAGTCATCAATGTAATATAACCAAGTACTAAGCAATTAGTGTGGGTGTGTATATATATATATGAGATTATATCCGTATTACCTGAATTCCAGCCCATCCTTTTCTAACATCATCTTCAGTAGTATCAGATTCGTTAACCCAACCCCACAAAATCCTCCTTTTTTTTGCAGGATCAAAGAACGTCTTTGAAGCATAAAAATTTCCATAATCATATCTAAGGCCAGCCCAGCCATCAACTGATGTATTATCAGGCACAAATCGATCCTCATCGGTTAAATATTTTCCAACTGTATAGTAGTCATATCTGGTAACATCCAAGCTCACTTTCAAAACATGCTTAACATGTTGTCCCACGACAGATGTGTCTAAACCTTGTTTGCCAGATAATAAAACTGGGTAAAAATCAGGGCATTCCCACATTCCTGTATGGGGTGCTGAATGTAAAGGGTGTTTCGCCTTAATCCAGTGGACGAAATCTCTACTTCTATACAGATAGGCCATCCCTCTGTGGTTCCTTTTGCTGCCAACAATCATTCTCCAATGCCCATTTAACCACCAGGCGGTGGTTGGGTCACGAAAGGCGCTGGCGTTGACGCCTTCTTCAGGGTCGACCACGGGGTTCAGTTCAGCTGGCTTGATCCATTTACGCAGATAAGGGTCAGATAAATTGGCCGGCACTGCATAGTTTTGGACTTCCCTGTCATCGGGATCAACACCGGTGTATAAAATTATGGGCTTATTGCTAGGAAGAATGGTGGCTGAACCGGACCAAGCGCCATGTTCATCGAAGCGTTGTGTAGGATAAATTGCAGGTTCGAGTGCTTCCCAATCGACCATGTTCTTTGAAACTGAATGACCCCAAATAATGTTGCCCCAAACTGCACCTTTGGGATTGTACTGGTAGAAAAAATGGTATATTCCATTGTAGTACATAGGAGCTACAAAAACCCCCAAGACAAAAACAACTTTTGAGGACAATTTCATGGGAAAAAGGAAAGATTAATAAAGGATATCAATTTTATAGGATTACGTTAAGGAAACTGACCGTTTGGATCTGTTGATGATTTTGTTCATCATTGAAGAACACAAGGGAAAAAAATTACAAAACAAAACAAAAAAAAAAAAAAAAGCGAGAGGTTAATTAGTCATAAGACTATACTTTAGATAATCATTGCGGAAAATTTAACTATGAAATGGAGAAGTAATGGCAACCGAAACAAATTCAACTTTTAATTAATTTAAAAGGTGATATAAGTAAACCAATTGAATTAAATTTTAAATCGTATAATCACGTAATTATACTATAGAAATACTAATCAAACTCAACCTAAATCGGTAAGTGTACCTTTTCTTAGATTTATCTCCATGCAATAATGGTAAATTACCAGGGAATTAGAACATCGAATTATGTAACCTCCAAGTGGCAATAATAATAATAATAATAATAATAATAATAATAATAAAAAATTAGTCACATATTACTTGACAAAATTATAAATTAAGAAAGAAACAGACATTAAAATATATAGAATTCATGAAAGTGCAGTTATATTTATACAAGTATAATTAATATGTAAAAATATTTGGTTCAACTTAAAATTTAGCTATGCAAAACAAAATATCCTTAGAAATAACCTGGAGGAAGGACCACAATTATAAAGAAGAGAATTTCTGAAAGTGGTTCCACCAATAAAATGATTCCCATTTACCAAAGGATTATAAAAAGGCAAATTACCTCTGGAAAATTGCAGGGGTGATCCCAAATAAGATACAATTTGAGGGCATATATGGTGTATAGATATGTTGTTTGGAAAGAGAGAAAGCTCGGGAAAATGACATGAACCAAAAGCCTATATCTGATATGGAGAGATGGCTAAAGTCTAGGATTAACCCTTCGATCCTACTAATTCAAAAGATGCTAAAGAGTTATGAAAAAAATTGACATATTTGCCCTCATAAGTCTCAAGTTTGGTTTAAAAAATATAAATTCGGTATAATTATTGTTTAGTCGAGTTTAAGCTATTAAATTACTTGAATTTAAGTTCAGGTAAATGTGAGCTTAGTCGAATTTTTTTATTTTTAATTAATATTGAATAATCTCAATTTGAATTAGAGCTTAAATACATATAATTAAGTTTGAAGTCGAGTATGAAAATTTAATTTTTTTTTACTAGGTAAACAACTTTAATCAAGTAAGTTTAAGTATATCAATTATTAAAATCGAATCAAGTTCAAACTTTAAAAATCACATTCGACCCAAGTTTTGAGCCTCAATTTTTTAAAAAATAATTTTTTAAAAATATATAAATTTTAATTTTTTTAAAAAAATATGTCATATGAACTTAAATTTTAAAATACCTCTTATATTTTAATATGTGTTTTTAAAAAAATTTTAAAAAGGTCTAGGAATAAGTTATCGTTCAAATTATCATTTTTATCTTATATATATACATACACACGCACCAAAAGACTACACTTAGATTCACTCTAAATATTATATTATATTATA
>JBBYHO010000022.1:1012601-1023880 GCA_038382025.1 Adansonia gregorii | reverse complement strand
TTTTTTTTTATAGATTTTACATGATTTACTATTGTAATTGATTAATTAAAATAAATTAATTATCTGTGTTATGCTTCCGGGATACCGTCCCAACTCCCAATCCAAGAGGCATGGCCTTGAGGTATTCCTAGTCTTATGATATTTTCGCAATCGTAAAGGATGTTTGTAATTTGCTATATCTAAAGATTGATATGCATTTTGTGAATTTCGTGTGACATAATATGAATACAAATATATAAATATATAATCGGTTATCCAGTCGTAATTCGCTGCGTTATAGAGTTGGGCTTACATGTGCGACAATTTAAACATGATTATACAAATATTATACTACAAAGTTTTAAATATATGATAAGAATATATGTTTTAAAATTTATATAATATAAGTTATTAACATATTAAAATTTATACAAATACAAAATATTTTAAACCTTGTAAAATAAATAAATATAACATGAATATACGAATAGATTGTTTGAGAGTTATTCTTCTGCATGTTCATGTTTATGTTGCAGTGTTATCACCTTTACCAGCGCTGGGTTTCTTGTATTCCTTGACAGCATTCTTTCTGCATGGTGGTTGCTACTAGCAACATCGAATTTCATTTCTTCAAAGATTTACTAAAATCTTGCTGGCATTACAGTATTGCATTATCAAAGCTAACATCACCACTGGATAGAAAACACTGAATAATAAAAATATTATCTTTAGTTTCACCAAATGCACTCTGTACAAGATACTGCTCAAGTTTTTAATGAAACATGGCTCTGAAAACAAGTTCTAACCTAATGAGAAATTTACTTGTTTTATAGACGAGGGAGAGGAGTCCAACTACTAATATGCTATATTTTTGAACAAGCAGGAATTTGAGTGAGGCATAACTACATTGGTTTCGACACTATGCAAAAAAAACCATTCAAGCTCTCGGGTACCGTGAACGTCCTTTCTTCTTCAGGAACTCGGGGATGTCTATTGAACTACCTTCACCGAAGGATGGCCACCGGTTAATTCCAAGACCAGTATCTCCCTGTACTAGCTGACCTGCCTGCATTTTAACAGGAATCCCATATAAATTGGTCTACAAAAGAGAGAGAGAGAGAGAGAGAGAGAGAGAGAGAGCAGTACCTGAAGTGGCCTCCCGTCACTTTCTTCTTGACGTTTAAATCCCGTTGCAATTAGAGTTATACTTACCTAAATAAATTCCCAAAAATGATGTTTGCCATCAAATTAATGATTCATGAATGTTGCAGTAAGTGCAAACATTTTTTTTTTTTTTGGCCATAAACGTGCCTTGTTTATTTATCCTAATGAAGAACCAACAGAGACGACCAGCTTATATGGCTTTCATCATCAATTTAAGAGTTCACATTAATATCAATGTGAATTCTGCGTCTAAATTTGGCCTTATTCTACATAACATTGCATACTTCACCAAACACAATAAGTACTCAAGAATATGACTAAATAAGCTTTCAGGAAGCAGAGATGCGATCCTATTGCCAATCTCATCGCCAGATAAGGGTGGGATACTTAGCTGGTAACACTACAGACGTAAACAGAAAGGTAAGGCATCTCTCATAGCCAACATGCGCCGAGACAGTAAAGTCCATCCATAAAATCCATCTATTTTCAGGTTTAAATCCTACTTTTCTGAATGTTTAATTCATTGAATTGTTGTTATCACATATGCTTATTAAAACTACAGCAGGTCTACTCAAAGCATGGTGATCCCTACAGGTATGCTGATAACAGTTTCCAAGACTAAGCTTTGGAATAAGTAAAACAAGCATGAACTTACTTGGCCACTAATTGATGGATCTATCACTGCTCCAAATATTAAATTGGCACTTGGATCTACAAGATCATATATTACCTCAGCAGCAGCATTAACCTACAGAAAATTATCAGATGTCAAATGACGCATATGAAAAGGGAAATAAAATATGAAGGCATAATCTAGAGCAAGAGGAACATTCAAGATTTCGAAGCTCTCATGACTATAACAATTCTGTCACTTTTTAGACAATTTCTGGTTATTGGTGCAGCGGGTCCTAACTTAAAGTTGATGCAAGCAATTGCAATAGCACATCAGTCTTGCATGTCATCATTGAGAAATACAAGCAGCACGAGGGCCATCATGCAAGCACTAGTTCAACAAGCGCTCAAACGTTAATTCAAACATATTTCTGAAGCAATCAGAGGCTGAAGGTGTGACACTTCCTATAATTGCTTCCCTCTATAAAGGAGTATGCCCATTATCAGATATGGTGGGGCTGCTCAGACTTCAATAACTCTTCTCTTACCTGCAAGGGCTTCACTTTCACTCACATATAACCAGCAACAAGATATTGAAAAAAATGTCATAGATAGGTAGTAGGGACAATGTCCAATTAGTCACCCCTGCCACCGGTGCATCAGACACACGCTAAGGGAGTTAGAGATGGAGGTTACCTCAAACAAGGTTAAATCACTTCCACCAGTTATGTTCCAGACAATTCCAGTAGCCCTTTCTATACCAATATCTAACAAAGGTGATTGGATAGCATTCAGTGCAGCATCTCTTGCCCTTGTTTTCCCTACAAACCAGATGAAGTGACTTGTCAATGAAAAGGCAATTTAAAAATCTGGCTTACCAATTAATAACTAAAGCATCATGAAGAGAAGAGATCACAGGCTCTCTGACGGGTAAAGGTTAGTTTCATTCAAGATAAAACATCAATATGTACTGCTGATAAAAGGAAAAGCGAAAGAAAATGGAAAAGCCACCACCACTTCTATTTTTGTCTGAGGGCTAAGCACAGAAAAAAAAAATTAAGTACACACTTCAAGCATTCAATGTAGAAGCTCTGGTGCATTCTCTTCAGAGAAAAAATGAAACATGGGTGAGAAACATGTAACATGATGGTCAGCCAGGTTCTTGCTTCAAGATAGGAATCAGGAGGTAAAGCCCGAGAAATCTCTATTTTTCATTTTTTTACACCTGCTAATTTCTCCCCACTTCTTCCTTATACCCTTTTGCTTAGTAGCACATGTGTGATAGGACAAACAACTTTAAATTTTGAAGCCTCAAATATAAAACGCTAAGGATCTCTTTGAATTACCAGTTGCAGTTCCTATCCCCATTAGTGAAGAACCTGCATTTGCCATTATAGTTCGCACATCAGCAAAATCCACATTGACTAGTCCTGGAATCTGCAATTACGAAACTCACAACCAATTAGAGTGCAGAGGAATGGCCAAATCCCATAGTAATTTCTGCTGTCCAACCATTACACATATGAATGGATTCCATTCCATAACTCTGGTATCAGTTGTTTTAGCAGTAACAATGACCAAAGTTATCTGGACTATCTAACATATAGAGACACTTCTACCGCTTTGGTCGAATAACATATAAACACCAGAAAATATAGGTAACCTTAGCATAAAGATAATGCTTGATTATAAATCATAGATGTTATTTACAAGGAAAAGGCTCAAGATATTTCATCAAAAAGTGCGTCCAGGTATTAAATGGATAAAGGGTATAAATAGACCACACTAGTTTTTGCCAATCCAAGCCTATGAATCAGAAACTTGAGGGGAAAAAGAGATAGAACAGCGTCACCAAACTATTAGCCCATCCTTGCCATATAATAAACTAGGCATATTTAAGGTGTCACAAATGTTTCTATCACCAATTGATTGTAATATATCACAAAAAATTCCCATAAGATTGTAAACAAAATTGGAAGGAAAGTCTCAATTTTCAAGGACTATGCAAGGAGAAAGGAAGAAGATGACATTACAGTTTTGTTTCTTTTGTCCATATATATGGATTTGAACTCAATCATGGAGCTACATAGTTAGATTAGAAGGTCTTTGATAGTTTCTTGAAGAATCCAATACCGTAATTATATCGGAGATACCACGAACACCTTGTCGAAGAATATCATCTGCCAAATTAAATGCTTCTGTTACTGGAGTAGACTGGGAAACTGCAGTCAACAACTTGTCATTTGGAATAACGATTAGTGTGTCAACATTTTCTCTTAGGGCTGCTATTCCTTCCTGTGCTTGAACAGCCCTCCTTCTTCCCTCAAAAGAAAAAGGGGTAGTGACAATGCCAACAGTTAATATACCCATTGACTTTGCAACCCCTGCAATTACAGGAGCTGCACCAGTTCCAGTTCCTCCACCCATTCCAGCCTGCAAATGCAAACTTGAAGTCCTAGGTAAAATGTTAAAGGAAGATACCAGAATACAAAAGAAAACCACAATGCCATGTGCTGGTCCGAATTTTTAACTTGGAAAAAATCAATATATCAAACACCATGTGCACCAGTGCCAGAACAAAAGATTTTGCTGCTGGTGATTTAAGTAACAAAAGTATCAATGGTAAAAATGAATTGTGAATTAAATTCGTTCATAAGTCATCAAATACAAGACAAATCATACTCAAGGAAACAGTATGATCAAATATACAGGGAAAAAAATGTTATGGTCCTTATGGATTTTTAACTTAAATGGCTATTAACACACACCTGATGTTTAGTACATAATAGCAAATTGAGTTCGCCATTGCAGGAATAATACAAAAATTTTACCACTCCTTGACACTAAGACTTTGTGCATAACTCTTTAACCATTCAATTAGATTGGATGTGTTAATCAAGACCATGTATCAGTATCAAGATTAGTTGTGTTTATCATATGACCAATGAATATTCACTATAAATAGGAAGATTGGGACATTTTATTTGACAAATATCTTGACTACTCTCCTAGAGGGGTCAGGTTAACAAAAATAAACAGAACATAAAACTATTTTTCTTGTTGCATACTATTGCTCGATTTTCTGAAATTAGTACTTGTATAGAAATAGTAGTTTTAAATAAAAGCGTAAAAATAGAGACAGTTTAGATCGAAGAAACTCATTAAATCAGATTAGTAACAGAAATAAGTAATAATATGAATTCTATCCAAATGCTTAAAATCGTACACGGATGGGCACATACGGTAACAAAAACCATGTCTGCACCACAAAGGGCCTCTTCTATTGACTCCTTGCTTTCTTTGGCAGCATTCATGCCAATTTCTGGGTTCCCACCAGCACCAAGACCCCTAGTTAACTCCTGACCAATTTGCAAACGATGCTTAGGAAAAACAGGTGACAATTTCATGGCTTGAACATCAGTGTTAACAATCCAGAACTCTATACCCTTCATTGCACTCTCCATCATGCGATTAACAGCATTTGACCCACCGCCTCCAACACCAACAACTTTAATCTTAGCTTCATTATAATTACTTGAACTAGACATTTCTCCTAAGCTCTCAATGACACTTCCACTAGAGCTATCCTTTCTTGGGTTGGTTATTGTATTGTTCCCTTCACCTCTAAGCATGGAAACTTCAGGGTGCAGATTCAGAAAAGGGTCTTTATTTTGATACGGACTGACACTGTGAGAGTTGGCGTAACATATAAAATGAGGCACGGTAGACCTTTGGCTGGCACTTGAAAACCCACTTTTTCCATCACATATTTTAAGGCATCTAAATCTCCCTAAAGGATTCTCCATTAACACTCTCCCTCCAAGAACATTAAGTACCCCCATTGGTCTAGTATCTGAAGGTGTAAAATAAGGCAATATGGGACTCGCCATTTTGAGAGCACCACTAAAAATTCAGATTTACTTAAGCTATGAGACAAGCCAGAAAATTCAGAGTCCTGAATAGCTTAAATTTCAAGTTGCACAGTCAATTTTTCTTATACCTGCATAAAACAGACATAAAAAAGAAAAAGTAAATTCAAAATCATTTAGAACGAATACCCATTAGCTAAAGCACAATCACTGTATAATTGGCAGTGTCAGCTTAAAACTAAAGCTAAAAGTAAGCCTCAAAACTCAAAATAAAAGCGCAAAGACCTTATAGAATGTGAAGTGTAACATCAAACTAGTTGCCAAAACACATTCAGAATTTTATTTTTTTTTAAGTACAAACTACCCAAAATGCTTCAAGTGTAAAAAACTCACAGAAACCATATTCACCGTTCATAACAAAATGTCCAACCTTGCAGCTAGAAATCAGAACCAGAATTTTAAAAAAAAAAAGTGTCTAAACTAAATAAAATGCATCAAAATGGAATAAAAGAGAGAGAGAGAGAGAGAGAGAGAGAGAGAAAATGGCATCTGGGTCATAAAGAGAAAGACGAAAAGAGAAGACCTGAAAGAGATGCAGAGTCGAAAAAACAACAAACAGCGAAGTTCCGCAAAATGCATTTGGGTGCTAAAGCTCAAAAGGGACTTGAAATGGGGAGAAATGGGAGAGAGTCTCTTCTTCTGCAGTTTGTTGCTTTGAGGGCTTCAAACCTCATTTTTGGCTGTAGCTAAGCGATTTCCTTTGCCAGGTTGTTGACATGCTGATAAAAAAAATAAAAAGGAAATTATCTCATTGACGGTTATACGAGATTTTAGATTGGGTTAAATAATAATTTGATTTTCACGGTTTATTTCGATTTTTATTGAAAGAAATTTTTTTGATAAAATTAATATTTAAAATTTTATTTTATCGAATAAATGTATAGGTATCTAATATTATTAATATTAGTTAACTATTGATCTAGTAATCAAATAGTTAATAAAATGTTAACATATGATAAAAAGATCGTGTTATCATTTATCACGTTAGTATAAAAAATTTATTATTTATTATTTATTATTTTTTTAATTTTAAATAATGATATAATAATGGTAATGTGATATTTTTGTTATGTGTCAATGACTCATTAATTATTGATTATCACATCAATGATTGACTAACAATAATAGTATTAGATATCAGCATGTTTGCTTTTAAGTATCAATTTGACAAAAAAAATTTTTAAATATCAAATTGAAAATCGGGGTAAACTATAAGTATTAATTTTGTATTTCACCCTTTTAGATTCGAGGAATGATTTCAATATATTGATTAAAAATAAATTAAGAAAGAAAAATAAAATAACTCTGAAAAAAATATTTATAATTGAATCGATATCTATCTTATCTATTTTTTTATACTAATCTCCACCGTTTTAATTTTTTAGTTGAATTTGATGTTACAAGTCAAATTACACTAATAAAATCAGATGAAAAATTACAAAAGAGACCTAATTAAAATCTTTAGAATAAATATCATTTTAATTTACTATTTATTTTAAAAATAAAATTAAAAACAAATATTTTTTCACCACTTCTACGAGTGTGTCAAAATTCTAATTGTAATGAAAATGACAACTTTAAAAATTTGCATAAAAATTAAAATTAAAATGATATTGCTAAAATAAGGTTAAGAAATTTAAATTTTTTCACTTTAAATAAAAAAATCTATTAAAAAATTAACTATCTATTAAAAAATTACTCGTCATTTTTTAATCTTATTTATTTTTTAATAAAAAGTATTACTCATAAAAATTCACTTATTTTTAATTTAATATTTTTAAAATATATATTTTTACTCACATTATGGGTACGATAAATTCTAATCACGTTACAAATTAGATGATAATAATTATTAAAAAATTTATCAAAAAATTTATAAAATAAAAATAATTTAACAATCAACCCTTTACTAAATTTATGAGTGGACCAAGTTGAGTTAGATTACTATTTAAAAAATTTCAAAACCTTTTACTCGTATTGTTATAAATCATTTTATTATTTAAAAATATAAAAAATAATATTTTATATTAATATTTATAGCTATAATTTTAACTTTGTTTTCAAGAAAAGTAAATATATATATATATATATCCTTTGTAATATGTTTAAGTTTATTTCATCTAAAATTAAAGGGGAAAAGGGAAAATTGTCGTAGTCTGTTTCACGTGAATAGACGATAAATCTAAACCCTCAGGAAGTTTTAATTTTCTTGATCCTCTTATTTAGATGTTTTTAATTTAATATTTCAGGGCTTTTATTTATTTTTAGCTGTCATTCTTCAACAGTTCAACCGCACCAATCAAGGTGAAGGTGAAGGGCCAAAGGCCAAGCTTCTTCGTCCTTTCCGGCGCCACGGAAGATTCTTTGCCGGCCTCTCCTTTCTCCTTGTTTTTCCAGGCCGCCACATTGTTTAGAGGGATGTTCATGGCTTCTCGATTATTCGCGACTGCCACGGAGAAAATCGGAGGGCCCGCGGAGGTGAGGCGGCAAGCCCTGTCGTTGACCGAGGCAGCTGCTTCCAGAATACGTCACCTCCTTCAACAGCGCCAAAAGCCGTTCCTTCGATTGGGTGTTAAGGCTCGGGGCTGCAACGGCTTATCCTACACCCTCAATTACGCCGGTTCGTCTCATATTGTAGTTTTTTTTTTTTTTACATCTGTATTATTTATGAAATGAATTAATATTTTGGGAATTTTATTTTTATTTTTTGGAATTGACTGATAGATGAGAAAGGAAAGTTCGATGAATTGGTCGAGGACAGGGGTGTGAAAATACTAATTGATCCAAAAGCTTTGATGCATGTAATTGGGACCCAGATGGATTTTGTGGATGATAAACTCAGGTATTTCCAAAATTTAATCTTTTAGTAGCTTTATTTTATATGTTTTTCATATCATTTTGTTTTATTTGGTACCTAAATTTATGTCTTTATATGATCAATTAGTAGTGATCAGTAAATTGGAAAATATAAATTGGACTTAACGCACTTGCATTTGGCCAATAAGTACTCGGAAAATGCCCTTTCTAGTTGTGTTTGTCCATTCTCCTAGGCGGAAACTGGAAAGTAAATTTTTTTTAGTTCAATAATAAATGAAAATTTCCAATTTTTTGTTCAGTTGTGCACCATTGCCATTTTCCCAAATTCATAATCTATGTTATCAGGATTCTTCAATTTACTTAGAGTACCTGTGTTCAACAACTCTGTCTGCACATATTTGGATATGGATATGGGAATATAATCCTCCAAATATATGAAAAAACTTAAAAAGACAACATATCCATGTAGGACATATCTGACACTTAACCCTAAATTTGGGTAGCATTGTTCATAATATTTGGACTATTGTTAACTGTAAAGCTCTTCCTGTCTATCATTGTTTCTTTTGGGAGTAATAATTCATTCCTACAGCCACTCTACCTTTCACCATCCGCCCTTCATTGCATCCTTCTTATGGTTGTTCAATGTGCTTTCATGAACTTAGGTGGTTGCTGTGGAATGAAAACTATTTTCTCCAGCAGAGCTTTAATCTATAATATTGAATGTTGCACGTTGAAGCCTCCGGCATCTAAGGGGCTTTGAAACTAGCAAAGTTTAACCTTTTTGGCATGTATATCCATGAATTTTGAATGCTTTCTTTTACAGAATGAGGCTTGTATCTATTGTTCATTTTGTGCAGCTTTTATTACCAAGCTATTATGCCTTGATTCTCTTCTGTATTTGATCTTTTCTGTTCAGGTCTGAATTTGTTTTTATCAACCCAAACTCTAAAGGTCAGTGCGGATGTGGTGAATCTTTCATGACAACAGGTGGTTTTAGTGGTGGAGCTGCGAAATAAGGATTTCAAAAACCTTTTACTAAGATAAGATTTGATCTAACCTACTTGATTCCGGGGAGTTCCTAAATTCGCCGCTCAAAAGAAACTAGCAGGTAAACATTTCCACACACCAGATGACGTTTTATAGTGGCAGTTGCTGCCAAGTGCCAACTGATTGTACGAGTATAGGTAGAGTATAGATGCACGTATTTCTGTATCACACATGCTAGTTTGGCATTTGAAAATCGTTTTGTCTATACTATTTCATTTTGCTTGATGTAATTGTTACATTACATAAAGTTCTTTTTATATTGCAGCTAACTCGTAGTTATATTCGTAGCCCCCCCCCCAAAAAAAAGAACTCGTACGCTTGTTCTACAAACCCTATGGAAATAATAACTCTTGGCGTACTTTTAATGAACATTTTTATAGCTACAACATTATAGAAATGCACATCATGCTATAATATGTTTGTCTATGCTTCGGTCACGTGCAATGCAAAGTGGTAGCACTTAGAAGTTGGGAACCTAGGTTTTTATGATAAATTATTATGGTTGCCAATGTTTGGAAATGGAAATTGCCAGATAACTGCCCCTAATTAAGCTGCCTTCAAGGCAGTTTGTGTGAATAAATGATAAATCTTTCCAACTGATTGGATACTTTGTTCTATATTGTGTGAAACCCGTCAGAGCCAAATAAGGCAAACTTCCCTTTTTATCCAGAGAGAAACAGTGTCTGATTATTCATAAGGATTGCAGCCAATGTTATCGTAAGATGAAAGACTATCTATGTTGTCTTGCGAAAAAGAAGTTTTATTGAATAGGTTTTGTAAGAATTAAAACCCCAGGCCACGTGTTCCATTTTCTTATTCCTTTGTATTCCTGGCGTTCTCTTCATTTATATACCTTTCAAGCTGTTTATCGCTGAGCATGCATTGATAGTTTGCTTTTCTCATCGTGAAATCTCTACCTGTATAGTTTCATTCTCAAAAACTGAATATGGGAATCAACATTATTGATGAAACAATTTATGGTTCCCAGAAAACTTTGGTCTGAATTTGGGACTTGGATATATTAATATTGAAAAAATGACATACCTGTGTAAGATCCATACTCGTGTAAAATAAAGCATATTTAGCTTCAAGTTTCAGAATTCGGTTATCTATAAAAATCATATTTCCAAAAGACTTCCTTGAAATCCTGTCCCATCTACTGATTATTTGTCTTTTTGTTATATATTTCAAGGTTGATCTGCTTCACATTGATCATGTAAGGTCAAGATTTCTCCAACTTGTTCTCCTGGCTAAGTAATTACCATGACTTCTTTTTGCTTTACAATGGACAACTCTGATTTCTTCTCATTTTTCTTAGTTTCTCTTTAGCTTTTTGGGCTTTGGTTTTTGTTTTAGTTTCCCATTCCTCAGAGCACTGCAAGAAAAACCACACAAAAATTAGGATCAACAAAGCCAAAAAAAAAAAAAAAATCATTTACAGAATTTCCAAACTTCTTGGGTGGATATTGCCATTATTGTTCGGATTTTCTACAATTTGTACCTAATATTTTAAGGCTATACTTAGTGGGGGGGGGGGGGGAAGAGGAACATGAATGATTATTTACCTGTTGCTTTCTTGTCCTCTCGAGTTCTGCCTGTTATGAAGCAAGCAAACTGATGGTAAATTCTTCATATAAAAAGTAGATGATAAAAGCTACATGAAAGCTTATCAATTTAATGAAAATGAACAAAAGCAACAATGGTGTTTACCAGAGCCTGCTTAAGGTG
>JBBYHO010000022.1:978168-1001795 GCA_038382025.1 Adansonia gregorii | reverse complement strand
AAAAACCCGTCCACACACCTTCATGCGATGTTGAAATCCGCTGCTAGTAAAATGCAGTTTTTCAGATTGTGAAAGTAGAAGATAATCAAAACGACGTCTTTTTGGCATTCAGCAATTATGTCAAACAGCCGCATCATCATCCACGTAAACAAGGAGGCCGAGTCATAATCCACGTCAGCATAAAGGAGGTCCAATCATTGACACATCGTTAAACATGTTGGCACATGTTGGTCCAGTCATTGCCACGCCATCAATAAAAGTGGTTGCCACATCATCCCACATAACACATGTCCGACCTCTATTTTTTCACGTGTTTCTTTGTCATTGCTACGTCATCGTCTTGATTAACGGCCATACACGTATCATAATTCTATTGATACACATGTCTTGTAGCACCACGTTAGCTTTTCTTCTCTTCTGGTCTGATTTAGTTTGGTTCGGTTCAAAGTTTTTAACCATCAGCCGGTTCATCTTCTTTTCATCTAGTTTCTAAGATTTTCTACCATCCTGAATGCTTTCAAGATCAAGTTTTCAAACTCAAGCTCTCATCTTCTATGCCATTTTGAGTTTGAAGGGGTGTTAAAATAATAAATTAGTTAACTTATTTAGCATAATTTTAGTATGTCAATTAATAATTGATTTCTATTTTATTATTTAGTTTAGGTCAATTATTTATATTTCTTTATTAGTTTAAGTCAATTATTTTTATTTTCTTATTCAGTTTAGCTCATTATATATGAATACTCATTTGTACTCATACTTTTCAAACATAACAATAATAGAAAAAATATAAGAAACTCTTTTCCTTCTCTTTCATTTTTTTCTTTCTCGTCCACCAATCTAAAATTTCAACAAAAATAGAATAATTAATAATATCAAATGATCACGTTAAAATATTTACCTTTTAATTTTCGATAGTTTAATTGTATATATATATATATATAAAAGAAGATAAAAACTAATGAAATGTAAGGATTTTGGCAGAAAGACATCATTAAAAACGACCCAACAAAAATAATTGTCTGAATACACAAACTTCCATGACATCTGCCTGAGATCCTGCTTCTGAAAAGTGTTGCTTTTGATTTGTAATTATGTATTGAGCGTATTTAGCTTCACAGTAGTAGCTTAATTTAAGTAGCTTGTACGTTTTATTTGATTCTATATAAACCCATCTGAATTTCTCAAGAAGTGATTGAGATTTGAGAGTCGGTGGAAAAAAAAATGTTCGTAAAATTTGGGCTTTGCTTTTGCTGGTTATTTTGTTCATGCATGGCGATGGGACTTTGGCCTCGGACCCTGACCCCATTCAGGATTTCTGTATTCCGAACCCCATATTTGGTGCTATAAGAACTGCTCATCTCAGCATTCTACCATGCAAGAACTTCTCGGAAGTAACCACCGATGATTTCGTTTTCTCGGGCTTGAAAGTCGCCGGAAACTTCACCGACATGGGGCTTGCAACTATTCCCGTCAGTCCAGCAATCTTTCCAGGGATTAACACACTAGGCATGTCATTTGTACGAGCTGACCTCAAAGTTGGCGGGATAAATCCACCTCATTTTCACCCTAGAGCAACCGAGATTGCCTATGTGGTTCAAGGAAGCGTATATTCAGGCTTCGTCGATTCGAACAATCGGGTTTATGCCAGGGTGATCAAGCAGGGAGAAGTTATGGTGTTTCCACGGGGTCTGGTTCACTTTCAGATGAATGTTGGTGAAAAGCCTGCTACAATATTTGCCAGTCTTAATAGCCAAAACCCAGGGCTCCAAAAGATTCCAACCGCTGTTTTTGGATCTGGTATCAATGAGATGCTGTTAGAGAAGGCTTTTGGCATGAGTTCTAAGCAGATTGGGACTATGAAAAGAAGATTTGATCCCAAAACAGTGAATCAAATTCATGATTGAAAAAAGATCAATTGTCATAGATAATATGAAGAGAATGTTTTATGCATTTGCGGTAGTATAATGAGAAAGATGAAAGATTATGTTGTCTGTTTATTTTATAAATTTCCCTCAGTTTCACAAATGTGTGTTCTTTAGAACCGTAACAAGAAAACTATGCTTTGTTTTCCTATCAGTTTTTCCCTTTGACCAAACCAAGACTTAACGTGTTTATATCTACTGACTTGTTAAAACCTTGATTCTATTGAACCAAAAAAAGAAAAAAAGATCAATTTTCTTGAAGAATAACGAAACAGTATTGATCTCTTTGCATTATTCCAAAATTTGGGGATACAAGTGAATGTGATGGGTACCATTGCAAAGGCGACAAATGCAGGAAAGTGTGCCTGAGGTGCCATCATTATTGCAAAGAACTGAACTATTCAGCTGTAGGTACAAGGGAAAAAACTTAAGAAAATATAAAACGGGGGGCCAAAAGCGATGGTATCATTTTAAGTTCATAACTTCATGATTAATTAAACCACCTACAAAGAGCACAAGAACCATACATACCATCCCTCTCCTTTGGAAATTCCTTATCTCAAAATACAAAAAAAAAAAAAAAAAGTTGAGCCATTAAGCTTTCAAAATAGACAAATATCTCATCAACAATTCTTATATTAATCGGACCTGTGTAGGCCCTCAACAAATATACAATAAAATATCCTTATTAGAGAAACTAGTGTTAAGTGAAAAAATAATCTCATATCTATTAAGTAAAAATTAGATTGTGACTTTATAAATCAAGAACTATCATTTTCTTATAAAAAAAAAGCCTATTTTTGAATGATAAAATCTAAGAAATGAGCTTAGAGTTTCGAAATGGATAATATAATAAATGTCATCTAATAATCCTTATCCCAACCGAGTTGATGTGTTGCATAAACACCTTGATTTTCTTCTTTTCTAAAAGAATCAAATCAATCAATTTTGGATTGTCAATGAGGCGAATGATGAATCTTCTTCCGGATCAGAGCACGGGGCAGAATCTGAAAATTTTATGCACTAATCGGGATATGCAGTAGTCACAGCTGCCCCAAAATAAGCCAAAATCTTCTAATCAAAGGAAAAAGAAAATGACATTTAACAAACACAAGTTCATTGGAAGCAACTGAGAAACAATCAAATAACATCACCAGGAACTAAAAAAAAAAGGGAAAAAAGACTTTAAAAAAAAAAAAAACCTCAATCTGACAATAATCAGTTAGCGTAACAAGAATATTTGGATATATCATAAGTTCATAACTTAAATTGTTTCAATTACATGTTAAAAATCTCTAACTCGAGCATCAGAATTTGTTTCTGGTTTATATTATGCCTTCATTTCTTTGTTTTGTACCCCTACAAGCCTCCATAAATTGGTTCCCAATGAATTTCCCTGGCAAAAGGACTCTTCGACCATGAAAATATTGCTCAATGATCTTTCCCTGGAAAACGTGCTACTACAACAAGCTGTAGATACCGTAGGAATTGCGCTGGAAAGATCAGATATAGGTAACAAACAATTGGCAAGCAAAGCACTGCTGGTTGCGGTGAAAAATGCTTCCCAGTAATGTGGTGGAGGGATGCTGTTAACAGCTTCAAGATCGATCTCGAAAAGCTCTTCGTCTTCGTCTTCCATCTTTGTTAAACCCCGGGTCTTGAAGCTCCTTCTTCCAAGCTCCGAAATTTCTTCTTTGACAGCTGAAGCCATTGTTGCTTTCGTTTTGAGGTTGAGCATCGATTTGTATAAATATGTGGAATTTTTTTTTTCTGGGGTTGTGGAGTTGAAGGAGGGTGGTAAGTAGAACGCTCTTCAACAAATTTACAACAAATTTTTTGGTCAAAGAGCAACAAATTTAGAACAAATCAAAAAGATCAACTTCGGATTCATGGAGGTTGCTTTTCAAATACCATTTTCATTACGCAGGCCTTCTTCTAACAGTTTCCAGGTGCAAAGCTTAACGTATTCATGACGTAACTAAGCCTCTAGCCTCTACCACTAAAATTCCAAACCCTCACCCAAAACATAATAGCCGAGTTCGTAAAATTTTTTAAATTTAGATTAAAATTAATAAATTATTTTTTATTTTTCGGATTAAATTTAATTTTTAAAAATAAAATATATATATAAAAAATTCTTGAGATTACTTAAATTGGATAATTGTTATTTAAACTATTGTTAACTTCATATAAAATACATGTTAAGAATAAAAATTAAATAATTTTTAATGCATACTAATATTAGTTAATCTTACAATGCAAAGAGATTTATGTCACCCCATTCATAGGATAGAAAACATTCTTTAAAATACTAAAACAGGGGAGGATGTTGAAACTAGGGAGTTTGGAAAAGAGTCAAACCGTATGATCTCATCGTAGTACTTCAAAACTACGCGTTAGTTATTATATTAATTGTTTTGGTTATAAAAGCTGTTTCCTAACTTTAAAAAACCCAAAACTCCAGATTACAGTTATTATAATCAAAGTAAACATTTTCAAAGGTTTGTTAGGTTTTCTATTCGAATTTAATTCAATTTAAAATAAAATACGTTTAATTCAAATTAATTTGATATAAATTAATATTTAAATAATAAAAAATTATTTTAATATAATATTTTTAAATAATTAAATAATTTTTTTATATTCGATAAATTGATATGAATTTTTAATAAATAAAATTTTATAATATTCGAGCAGAATCTAATTTTATTCATGAACGGTTATAATTAAGAATATTTGGTAATATATCTTAGTTCTTAATTATAAGACCAAATACTCTCCACCTAAACTATTCAATGTGCAGTCATCGGTTCGAGAAGTAGAGCTAACAACCCCAACATAACACAAGCATCAATTTGTAAGGTCTCGAGAATCAAATTGTCGCAACAACCATTTCAAGACAGCATTCGTATGCATAATTCAATGGTCGTTGTACTTGTTTTTTTTTAAAAGGAAAATTAGAGAAATAGAAATAATTAATCTATAACTATGAATTTATGATGCAGAAATTCCCCTTTTTTTTTTCGATCTTTTTCATTGACTTGATTCGGTCAATAACTTACTAGAATTAGTCGTTCCAGGTCTTATCGTTCAACTAACGAAATTATACTGATGGTGAAGACTCAAGAGTTTGGTACTTATTTTATTTTACTTTTGTATTGCTAAATGGTTAAACAGAAACAATCCCAGATCACGATGTCCAGGCGAAGCTTTTCTGTACATGATTTCTAGACCTGAGCATAGGTCGGACAGCCCGTTTGATCTAGCATGTTTGAGATCGAGTTTTAATATTTTTATTTTAGATTGATTTGATTCGAAATAATAATTTTAAAATAAAATAATATATTTTTATTTAAATTTAATTATAAAATATATAATTATTAATAAAAATATTTTTTTAATATGATGAATAATAATTCGAGTTTAAATAAGTGAGTATTAATATGCGAAATATAGGCCTAAGCTTAAGATTTAACGACTTAGACCCATGCCTAGGTCTAATTCCAATTTTCAGCCAACTGGAAATGGAAATTATAAGAGATCGCCATGGCTTGTCAGCGGATGTTGATTAGTCAAATGATCCGTTTGAGTTCAAGTTCGCCTTTAAAAAAAATATTAAATTTAAAAAATAAATTTGAATAAACTAATAAAATCCAGTTAAAACGAATCAAGAACTAAGCATGTTATTTTTTGTCCAAATCTAATACAACCTATTTTACTATTATTAATATAAATTTTTAATAAGAATAAATTCCTTTTAAAAAGAGATCAACTCATTTATAGATAAATTCGAGCGAACTAATGCAAACTTGAATAATATTTTACATGATCGAATTGGAACTGCATCAAATTTTCTATCCATTTTTTTGGACGACACAGCAGGATTATTAATAGAAGATTTGGATCAGGTCCGAATCCATTTACTTGACAGCAAATTAGGACTAAAGCAGGACCCAAAGGGATGGGTCCAAGTCCGAGTACAATTGTTATGGAATTGATGGTTTCTTTTTTTTTTTTTTTTTTGATACAAGAGGATACGGAAATTCTTACTGATATTCGAACGTTTATTAAATATCAATTAATTATATAAATTAATTAAACTAAACTATAAATTTAATGAAATTGATAGTAACTCCATCAAAATGGATCCGAACATGTGACCCTGCAAGTTAAAGTTAAGGAAACTGATAGTAACTGCATCAAAATGGATCCGAACATGGGACCCTGCAACGGCCTCTGGGAAAATTAATTGAATAGGATAAAGTTGGGCTTTGGCATTCAAGGATTTTGATTCAACAAAATCTTGAATTGAATGGTTGCCTCGAAAAACAAACTATTTTTGGAGTTCAGAGATAACATTGTTGAATTTCTAGAAAAAAAAAATTAAAAAAACTTTTTTTTTTATATAAATGCAAATAAACTAAACAAATTTAGCAGTTCATTTACCTTTCGGATATTTCGTTAGCCATAAATTTAGGGCTATGAGAGAAAGCCCTGGAAGCACGATGCTGCTTCAATCTAGTCACCAGTGTCAATGGCATGTTCCATGAAGTTTTTAACTACGACTGCTAAAGATTCTAGGACCCTTCGATTCTGAAAAAGCATGGAAGATAAAACCTTCATCATCTTGATTACGGGAAGAAAGGGATTTCCCTTCTGCAAGATTGACTGCAAATTGAAATAATAATAACTATGTTGCTCTGGTTCTTCATTTTTCTTTTAAATATCTGTGTCCAACACATTTTCAGACACAAGTATAGAGACCTTTCAAATAAATGAAAAAATTTAAAAAAATTAAATATACCTGTATCCAAAACTCACACCCAAGTCCGAGTAACATAAGTAATACCTAATTACACATCCCACCCCCGATAAGAAAGCAGTTAAAAAGGTAAATTTGCAGCTTGCAGGTGTAATCCGAGCATATACCAATTTTGAAGGGAACATTAGAACTAGAAGTTATGCTATTCACCCATTGCCAACTATAGAAAGCGGGAGTCTGTCTTACATACTCTAAAAAATCAACAAAGCATCATACTTTCCTTCCCCCCCCCCCCCCACCCTTTCAGAAGATTTACAGGCTTACTTACAGCATTTAACAAAGTTAATCAATGTTTTTCACAACTCCAAAACTTAAAACCTGTCAAAGTATTGCGGCGACATCTCACGATACAGATAAGCAAGAGGTAAATTCAAGCACTAATGTAAGATTGCAGATCTCAAAGTAAACCCGTCTGTCAAAATTCTTGGCTTCAAGTTGAGCAGCCTAACTAAACTTTGAAACTAACAAAATACGCATCATCCAAAAACCAAACTCATCTTATAGCCTCTAAAAATGGAAAAAGAGATAATAAGCATCATTGTTCTGAAGATAATCAAGGCTCCGCAGTAAAAAAAAAAAAAACTCTTTCTAAGGCCCAAGGAGACTCTTTCTCCTAACTTCCTTAATGGTTAATGGCTTAATGCTTTGTCAGGACGAATGAATAGTTTACTTGAAGAGTATGGAGATCACCGACAGTCTCATTAGCACTCAATAAAACAGAAACATAGAATAAAAGGTATGGATGGTCGGAATAGTTTGATCATTAATAATATGATATTCATGAGAACAGATAACTATAAAGAAGGTAAAAGCCTATTTCAAGTCCTAAAGCAAGTTCATCAACTCAGAGTCGGGTGAGTCTCTGATACAGTAACACTACCTCCAACAGGATAATACTCAATAAAACAGAAACATAAATGAAAAGTTATCGATATCGTAATAGTTTGACCATGAACTAGATGTAATATTCATGCGAACAAATAACAACGAAGAAAACAATGAATAGTTTTCGTCTACTTAGACTCGGGTGAGTGTCGGATAAAGTATATATTCGACCCACAGGCATGCACAATTTTTTTTTTCTAAGTTTCTGATGTAGTTGAACCACATCAAAATAAGCAACTTTCAGCTAAAAAAGTGCAATTCTATAAAATTTTAGTTCAATTCAACATAATAGATATCAAAATTCGACCAAAAAAAGAAACCATTTTACATTCATATCAATTATCATCACTAGAAAAGCTTAAGCTTTAATTAAAATATAACAAGAAGCGAAAACAAAGTGTAGATCAAGAAACAAGCGTAAGCGATAAGGCCACGATGTTCTTCACCTCCATCAGCAAGCGACACCATTAAATTGGTGCAAGCCCTAGTGGCCCAAACAACAAAAACCCCCGCCATTGCGTACCTAGCGACGCTGCTCCCCTGGGGAATAAAGAGCGATGCCGCCGACAAGATCACCACCGGTAACAAGCAATAACCAACCACGCTCGTGCATGTGTGCAGATCTAGGTTGCCGTTGCGTCCTGCTAACATGTTGAAAACGATGTAGAGGAAAATCGAGGAGACAACAATCCAGCCAAGGATTACGCCGAATTGGATCTTGCCGGCGAGGAGTTGGAATAAACAGAGGGACAAATAGAGAAAGATTGGGCCGGATAGGTCAGAGTCTCTGTGAGCAGTCGGGTTGACCCGGAAAGGGTTGAGGATGGATTTCGTTTTGTGCCAGATTTGGTCCGGGTGGATGCCGAGTTCATCGAGAAGGGGTTCTTCGTCCTCGAATGAGGCAGATCCGGATGCTGCTGAAGCAGATATTGCGCCGCCTAATGATCCGGATGATGACGCGGCGGAACCAATATCGAAGGACATGAAGGGTATGGCAGAGGAGGAGGATGGAGGGCGTGAAGGTTGGAATGGAGCCGTGGGGACTCGGCGTTGGTTGATGTTTCCGATGGCGGGGTTGACTCCGCCACCGGAGGGGAAGACCACCGGCGGTACATTGAATTCTTTGGCCATTCTTTCTTTTTCTTTTTTTTTTTTTGAGCTACAGCGATTCTTTTGTGGGTATTAAAGCTAGAAAGTCCACTAAAGGTTTAAAACGAACTTTATTTAAATTGCCAATATTAAAAATTAAATATGAAATTTGTATAAAATACTTTTAGTTTTGATTGAAGCAACAAAGTCGTTGTAGTATAGTGGTGAGTATTCCCGCCTGTCACGCGGGCGACCCGGGTTCGATCCCCGGCAACGGCGGATATTTTTTAGCTCCAATTTGGAAACTTGATTTCAGAGAAGCGCAAGTCGCTGGCTTATACCGGGTTTTGTTGTGAACAGACATTTGATTTCCCTGCCTTTTTTAGTTTATAGAGCTTAGGTTTTTAGGAAAAAAGAGAGCGTTAGAACGAACTTGTATTTTCAAATTTAAAATGGAAAATTTTTTTTCTAAGTAGCCAAACAGAGGCTTCGGAGGAACCTCCCTGCATATTTCGCGCAATTGGGAAGCGCTTTGGTAATCTCCTGATCTTCCTTTTATTTTCTGTTTGGCATTGTTTGTTACTATGGCATGAATCTTAACTTTTCAATTTAACTTTTATTTGATCGCAATTTACACAATTTGCTTTTACGTATGGATCAGGAGTTAGTATCAGCATTCGGAATGTAGATCGCTGACAATTTGGCACTTCGCTTTCTCGCTCAGATAATTTTCCATTTTAATTTCATGAATAAATACGTGGTAAAATTTTTTTTGGGCTACCGCCGAATTGTTCATCGGGCTTCGGCTTTCACAAGGTACGGGATTGTGTAAAGCGAATAAGATCCCATGTTTTCCCTTTTTACTTCAGCGCCCATGGTTGTTTTTAGAACTCCAACTTTTCTCAAAGATGGGCGGATGAGTCGATTCCTACGCTTGAACTGTTCGCTTGTTTTAATATGGCCTTATCTTCCTATCAAGATCATCAAGATCACCAGTATCGTATCGGTGGACTTATCATTTTTATTTTGATACAAGTACATATCGGTATCAGTATATCGGTATCAGTGTATTTCGATATATCATTTCGGGTTTATTGAAGTTTGAATATTTTTAATTTATATACATGAAACATATATTTAAATATAAAATAAATGATATTAAATAAATTTTATATATTAAATATTCATCAATATATATAATATTCTATAAAAAACTTCATTAAATATAAAAAAATCAATATCAGTTAAGTAGTAAAGTTAAAATTTTTTAATAATCATTAAATTTATGAGTAATTATATCTAAGATTCATCAAATTTATAAGTAATTATATATAATATTCATCAGATTTAAGATCAATGTTGATTTATTTTTTTTACAAGCTTATATTATGTACCAGCCGGTACGGCTATTTTCGGGGATACCACCGAAACGGGTCGGTACGTACCGGTACGGCCGGTACAGACCGAAACCAAGATTGAAACGAAATCAACTATCACTGGTACCATTATATGTCGAAACCAGTATGGCCCGTACCAGTACGGTACCGACTACTATGCTTCCGACGCTTTGTGGAGGTGGCCATGGAAAACATATATATGTATAATAAGGGTAAATATAGAAAGATCTTACTAACTTTTAGCTCAACGTAGAGCTTAATTGAGTTTTGATTTTGAGTTCGAATTTTTAATAGCAAATTTTAATTAAATTATAATCTAAGTTACATGAATTTAGATATAAGTATGTGATGTTGATTTTCTTTTATCGTGTATATTTAACTTATATTTTTGTTTAAAATTTTGAACTCATAAATTGAATTAAAATTTAAAAATATTCAAAAATTAGATATAGTATATAGATGGCTAGATCTTATAACAATATCTTAAATAAAAATATATAAATGCAAATAATACAATATCATATATAAATAAATGTTTGTTTACTTCTATATTTACTCATATAATTTTATATAAATTATTTATTTTTAAATATGTTTTTCTTTTAGTTAGACCAAACCTCTTTTATTTCTCTTCATTAGATTGCAACATTCATAAGGATTTTGTCTATTTTTTGTGATGAAAACATTCACTTTTTAATGAAAATAAAGTGTCGAATGGGAATAAAACTATTATCGAAAAGTCTACGTAATACTCACTGGAATCAAGGTTCAAGAAAGTAATAAGTAAAACTTGATTGATTTATTATTATTATTATTATTATTATTAGTATTTTACAACTTTACGATGCGAATTTAACTCCATTTTATTGGACTTGATTTTTAATCCATTAGAATTTTTTTTTTCAAATATTAAAGTGCATATATCTTCCAACTTCCAGGATTTGATGATTTGCCAGAGACAGAAAAAGGGTTTTTTTTTTTTTTTTCAAAAAACATGTTTGTGACGGTGGATCTCTGGGTTTTTGAGCAGTGAGTAACAGAGTGACTGTCGTCAGCCACTCCTCTACTGGGTCTTCAAAAGGAGATTCGAGCATCACTGGCTGAGCGGGTGACAGGGTTCGGTGGCCTCGGAGGTTATGGATGGGAAGGCCTAGAAAAAGAGGTGTATCGACATACTTGCCTTCTGATAAAACATGCTTTTTAGTTATCCGAAGAGTAGTATGCTTCAGAGTCAACCAGCATCAGCAAGGTCTGAGTGCCACGCCCTTGAGTCGATATTGTAGGTTGCTTTATATTTCAGTATAACTATTATATACGAACATATATGCATACATTTTTTAAATTTTTATATATTTAAAAAATTATTAAAAATTATTTTAATATATTCATATCATTATATTTATTGAATACAAAAATAAAAAAAAATATTTTAAAAAAATTAAGACTCTTAAGATTAGAGCTGCCACGTATTTAAGCTTAACAAACCTTCATTCTCTTTCTCCTGAATTTATTTTGAAGTTAGATCCTTCCATCACTCTCTTCCCAAACGGAATCTGGATGAAAAGCCCTCTTTCCGATCATGATATTTTGTTCTGAATTTTTTACGTCAAAGAAAATCTATATTTCTTGGCTTCTCAGAGCAGCAGGCGAGACCAGCATTTTTTTTCTTTCACTGGTTATTCTATATGGTTTTATTTTATTGGGTTCGGTATTTCCAAAGCCATGCCCATTTGGCTCTTTCAGCTGCTTTAGCAGACTCAAAAGTCACCATTGTTTTCTGCTTGTTCGTTTCTTTTATATGGTACAAAGTTAATTACTTTCAAAACAGGAAGACATGCAGGGTTATTTTTCTTCTTTTGGGTAAATCAAACGTCCTTAGCAAACACTTTAAAGCTAATTGTGAATTAAGTACTCTTGTTCACTTCAAGGTAAAGCTATGTTATTTGGAAGGATTTGATGTGAGCTTTAGATACAGATATATGTTCATAAATTGTATTTCATATTGAATGTGTTAGATACCAATCCGAATAACATAGAGGTCCAGTACTTGCTTCTAAATTATGTCTGCTGTTTTAAGTCACTCTAATACTCTTTTGGGATCGTCTCCATTTTGAAACAAATGCATGCAATAGTTGTAACGAAAAATCTAGTCTAGAATATCGAGTTAAGTGACAATTTAATGAAACCAGTGGTGCTAAGAGATATTTCTAGTTTTGCAAAGTTTCTATGGTGATTTTGAAACATGAAGTTTGTTTGTCCAATTCAGTAATCCACCTACATTAATGAAGCCAATCATCCAATAAAGAGAGAGAGAGAGAGAGAGAGATTAAAACTAGAGCTATGATAATACTAAATTCCTTTCTAGCAGATTACCTGATAAATCCTTTGTTGTTCACAAATCCATGTCTTTTAACACCCCCAATAGAAGAAGATAGAGAAAGATGAAAATAGAAGCCTGATAGAAGGATACAAAAGTTGTCCTATTTAACGGAAACGAAGCTGCTGGCTGCTACTGCTGTTTGGATATGGCTGGATCAGGGTTTGCTAGAATTAGAAGGATTTGGGTCAGAACTGGGGCTAAGTGTGAGGTCAGTAATTGTAATTCCTGAATTTTTTCCAATTGAGTTGTTGGCCTTGGAGATTTTCTGTTTGAGCTCAGATAGCAGGGCTTGATTCTCCTGGTTGAGAAGCTTTATTTTCTTCCTCAACTTCTCATTCTCTTTCAGTATGTAACAGTTCTGTAGGTATAGATTGATGTTCACCCTTTCCATGACTATGAAAGTAACCTTTTCCCGAACTGCCTGTAATGCCTCTGAACCCCCCCCCCCCAAAAAAAAAGGCCAGAAACCAATGGTATTAGGATAAAACAGTATTGTTATGCTATTCTTAAATCCAAACTTTAAAACATTAATCATATGTATGTATGCATGGCATTAAACATCATTTAATGAATGAAAATTACAATAAAGATGTAAAACTCTAAATTTCTAGGACAATTCCTCTCTATTTATCTTATTGGTACTACAGCTATAACAACTACCGGAAGAGGAGAAACAGAGCAGGTGGAAGCAAAAGGATACTTGTGAATGATTTTTTAGGAGCAGCCCTAGCATTTAAGTAGACCTTTTTTTTTTTTTGGGGGTGGGGGGGTTTCTGATTTAGAATTACAGCAACAGCTGTCAGAGACTCTTTCGGCTGCCCATACATGAAAGAAAGGGATAAAGGGTCATTGGAAGGTCGGCGGCCAGATTGAACTTGTTGGTGACTACTTTCGCTTATATTATGGTTTTAGACATATAGACATGGTTTTTAGCCTTGTAACGCAAGTAGAAGAAGGCTTCCTTTTTTTGGCATAAAAGAAGGGACCGAAAGTTATCAAAAGAAAACAGGTTCAGACATGGAGAAAGACAAAGAACCCCATGAAAGAAGTATTGGGAGGGGGTTAAAATTTCAATTTTTGTAAAATCTAAGGAGAGGAAACACTCAAAAACTAGTGATGTGAGACACCTTCGAAATGAAGTGAAATAGAACGAAAATTCCAACTTAGGGAACTTACTTCCTACTTGTCATACAAGATAGCATGTCTGGTTAGAAACATATCAACATTTAATTTTATCGCCCATTACAAACAGTTAAAAACTAAAGCCTATTAACATGGACTATGTCTACCTTTTCTTGGTGGAAGAAATGGAGAAACTAGAAATTGAAGAAGGAAGCATGTCGAGCAAGAATAAGAGGAGACGTAGGGGTCTCTACCTCTTTTTGTTTGGAGAGCTTTAGCCGAGGAAGATAATATCTGTTTTCCAACTAGTAGTAGCAGCAGTAAAAAATTGTGGGGGGGGGGGTGGGGAGGAGCGAAGAGTGACGTAAGGGACAAAGTGGAAGAAAGGAGCTGTTAATATATAGAGCAAAGAGAGAGAGAGAGAGAGAGAGAAGGTGATGATGGTGTTGGAAGGAGGACATGACTCTCTCGTCTGAGACAACAATCATGAATGTGTAACCATGGGAGACGGCCGGTTAGGGGCGAGGATTGAATGATTTGGATTTTGTATGATAATATGGTTGATCAAGGGACATGGCGTCATCTGGAGAGGGGAAGAAGAAGGGGCCGGCCGGGAAACACAAATTCGCAAATTGGTATATTTATCATATTTTTCATCTGTTGTTATGATATTTAAATTACTTTTTGCGTTATATTGTGTACTATTGAAATGTTTAAAATCATCAAACAAATATAATTTTATTACGAATTCTTACAGTTGATTAATTAAAATAAATTAAATAATTAATATATTTTTATTATATTATAATTATATTTAAAATATCTTATATAAAATTTAATGCATATCGAAAGCTAACCCTAAGCTTGGAGCTAAGTACAATTTTTCATGCAAAAGACTTAGCACTAACAAATCCTTCAGGTTACGAAGAAGATCAAGTTGTGGATCGGATGGCCAAACACAAAAGAAAATCTTCAGCTCATTGGTTCCTTTTCTTTCATCACATATCCAGTCTTATTTAATTAGTTGGATTTAAAATTTTGGCTGGTTCATTTAAAATAGCTTTAAGCTAAACTCAAAAATTAGTTTGTAGTGTCAACATTCTAATATGTATACAAGTCATTCTCAGGTTTAAGAGAGGGGTAATGTGAGATTTTGGATACTCTTTTGATAAGATATTTGCTGAAATTGGCATAGATTAGGTTCAATGAAACGGATAAGAAACTTAATGCTGATATCAAGTTAAAGAAATTCAATTATAACCTGAAATAGTAACTTGTAAAATGAAGAGTTTAATAGATATATAAGCCACACTTTAGATACAAGAGGTAAGCAATGTGAGAATTTAGATAGTTTAGATGTTTTTAACCCTGACTTTAATCATGCAAAGAGAAAGTTTAATCGAAAAGTTTTGTTGCAAGATTAGGCTTCACCTAGCAAAATTAATGAAAGCACTTACTTAATAATAAAATATTTTATATGATTGGAATCGAATTAAAAAATTATATCCAAGCCTCAGAGTCCGCTTTGATCAAGTTTATTATCCACAAGCCAAACAATTTTTTTTCTTCCCCCTTTTTTTAATAGTAAAAACAGATTAGAAATTTTCATTTTTTCGTTTTTTATTTTTTGTTACAAAGGCAACCTCAGTTAAGAAATAAGAAAAAAAATTATAGATACTATAATTCGAACTTCTTATTAAGTACCGTCACTTAAAAATAAATATAAACCAATTGAGTTAATTTTCATTCACACCCTAAGCCATCTATCAACACAGCTGGGTCACAGTACATATTTTTGCTTTATCCGCAACACATGTATTAACATCATAGTAAGTACAAAATTTGTTTGAGTCACTTGGGAAAATGACTCTAAGTTCACATCGTGGCCGCCGCTAAAAAGAAACAAGTTACCACATTTGGCTTTAATAAAACATCATTATGAATCCAAAAGAGAAGTGCTTAATTTTTTCTTTTTTTTAAGGCATGGTAATTAATTCAGAGCTATTAAAACCTACTGATTAATCCTTCAATTTTGAAAAGAGCAATGGTTGCGGGCATTGGAGGCATTATATAAGGCGTTGAATATGCAATAGTTGCGAGTATTACAAGCATTATTTAACATATTGTGATTATTGTAGAAGTAAATTTGATAATATAACTTTTTGAAAATTTATTATGATACGATGCATCCACATTTTAATAATAGGTGAAACTGCTTAGACTTATTAATCCTAGGGTAAATATCATACACAATAAAGTGGTAACAATGAAGTATGATAGGACAGCTGTTTTTAAAGAGGCGCTGCATAAATGAACAGTGTAGCACTCATGTCTGGCTTTCTTAATTTAATTTGCCAAATTAGAGATGATAAACTCCATGAATAATTGAACATTAATTGGACTTTGAAAGGGATATGAAATTGTGTTGTATATTTAGTGTAGGTGATCACTTTCGGATCACACAAATTTCATTAGTTTAATTAATGATAATGTTCTAATTGGATTGTTTTAACTTGTTCCAAAAGCATGCATTTCTCATATTTATTCATGAAGCACCATTAAATCTGATTTTTTTTTTTTGGTGGGGAAATTTGACATTTAGATTGGTTGAAACCATAAAATTAATTACTAAATTGAAGAATATGGAAGAATATGGTGTAATAAATTACATAAAAAGATATATACCTTCACGTATTATATCATTTCAATATTCTTAAAAAATTAATTATATTATTATTTTCTCTTTTAAAAAATTAATGGAGCTTAATCTGGCTTAGCTTGTTTCTTGCCTCAAAATATGCCATGCCTTATCCAGTCGATTTATTAATTTAATTTGACCATAATTATACACACACACACAGACAAACACATATATATATATATGTAGACACGCACTCATTTAATCTTGCTATTGTTTCTTTTAATTGAAACTTGAAATCTATGGAAGTGTATATATATATATAATTTGCATTAATTTTAGCATATTGGAAACGGTAAATAGATTCAAAAAAATTTTATCCCGAATTAATATTTAAAGAAAAAAATGATATTTTACTAATGAATTTGCAAATTAGTGTTTCGTTTTCAAACGTGATGCCTCTTAAGTGAAGCATTTAGCAATACATGCTAGACTCTTTGTTAAAAGTTCTACTGGTGTTAGCATGATAGACCTGGCCAGGCCATGATCCAAAAAACAAAAAAAAATTAAAATCCAAGTCAATACTTCAGTCTTGTTCGATCATATTTAAAATATATTAAAAAATTAAAAAATTATTCTTAAATTAATATTTATATATTTTTATTAAATTACAAATAATATTTTAATAAAATATTTTTAATTCAGATCACATCAATCTTAATTTTAATTATAAAAATCAATATCAATTTGAGTCAAATTTATCGAATCAAATGAACTATTCGGATGAAGCCTGTACCATAATTTTGGCTTACTATTTATTCCATATTCTTTTTCTTGCGAGTTGTTAGTTTTTGCAAAGAAGTAGTACATGTTTATGGGTCTATGTTTTATTCCTAGCATTAAGCCTTTAAGTGAGGTTAGAAATAACACTTAAGGAACATAATCTCTTTTCTTTTCATAATTATCTTTCATTTATATATAATTTTAGTTCATCAAGGGTCAACTAAACTAATATGGGCAATAATCAATTTGAAAGCACATTAAAAAATTCCTTTGCTTAAGTTAGAACCCCACCCCCCCCCCCACCACACACACACACACACACACACACACACACAAAAGAAGGGAATTGCGACAATTTCATTGGATTAGCAGAAAATGTCAGCTTGGATTATTGATGACCAATTAATGGCATTGAAAAACCAATAATTTCATGACAAATTCCTCAACTGAAAGCAATAAACAAGTGGTCCAATGGCGATGGATTCTTTTGTTCTGGGTATTTTACAAGCCGATGCTTAGCATATTCCTATCCAAAGTGTTGTTTCAAGTTATTCCAAGTTTAAAATAAACTCTGAAAAGATCACATTACATGTGATTAAGCTTATAAGATGGTCAACCACCTACAATGATTATCTCTCTTAGATTAAGAATTCAAAGAAATTCTTATCATTACTAATTGATTGGTTTCACTCTGTTTCCTGCAGTCTTGGTAGGCTGGCATTGGCGAAGTCAGGGGAAAAAAAACTATAAAATAAGATTCTCTGGTTGTAACGATTCAATTTTTCTTTTTAATAATTAAATTCAATTATCGACCAAAATTTTTAAATATTTTGGAGGGTTATTTGTCAAGAAATAATTGGTTTTTCCTTATTCCAAAGAACACAAAAGGTTGGTTTTAACAAAATCTGAAATTTATTTTAAATCCGAACATTTACGAATCTTTTCATTACTCTTAAATTACGGCTTTTTTAATAAAATAAAAATAAAAATAATTAAAACTTCGAAATTATCTTTTATCTTTTCAAAGGAAAAAATTTCTTTTTCCACTCATTTCTTTGATTCTCTTGACTTTCATTTTTAAGTTTGAGAGCCAAATATATCCAAAAATAGTTGAATTAGTTTACTTGACGCCATTGCAATCTATATATATATTTAATAATTTTTGAAAAGCTTCAGCCAGCTTCAAAGGTCCCTTGTTATTATAAACCTCCAGCTCCAACCCTCTTCATCGCACTTAGTATTTTTTTTTCATCAGCTTAAAATGGAGAAACCATGGCTGAATAAGCATGTTTTCCCTTTCCCTTTGCTTTCAATAGTCGTCTTCTTCTTCTTCTTCTCCGTCTCTCAACTCCCTTTGCAGCCCTCTCTCGCCTTACAAAACAATTACATTCGACAGCCTGCTCGACCAATAATCTTAACTCCACATCACCGATACGAATCCGACCCTCAACAGGTCCATTGGAACCACGATCTTTCTTATCCATTTTCTGATTTTCAAAGCAAGGAAAACATCGCAATTTAGTATTAATTTTCCTTGGTTTTTTTTTTTCGTTTCTTGTAGGTGCATATTTCTCTTGTAGGCAAAGATTACATGAGAATAACATGGATTACAGAGGATAAAAAGGTGCCATCGAAGGTAGAATATGGGAAGATTTCGGGGTTATATAATGCCACTGCCAAAGGAGATGATACTTCGTATCATTACTTCTTTTACAGTTCCGGGAAGATACATCATGTTAAGATTGGACCCTTGGAGGCAGCAACAACTTATTACTATAGGTGTGGTGGCCAAGGCCCTGAGTTTTCCTTTAAGACACCTCCGCTAAGTTTTCCTATTGAATTTGTTGTTGTTGGTAAGTATAGCTTTAACAATATTTCCCGGAGCAATGAGCATTATTCTATATGGTAAAATGAATAATTCATAAAAAGCAATGCAATGACATCTAATTACAACTGATTTTATTTTGATTTAGATGAGCATTAGACACAGATAGATTTAATTTTTCAAACAAATTTTTTGTATATTTTATACCTACATCAGAATATTTGGTAAACGCAAATATATTAAACTTTCTAAAAAAATAAAGAGCCTAGATAACATAGATTACAACTAATCAAACTGTAATAGAAATTTTAATTAATCATTATATATAGGAGAAAAAAATGGGCTAACTCTAATGTATTTTTTCCTCAAAATTTCATATATCGTACTCTAATTTTTTCTCAAAATTTCATAAATTGAATGTTTTTGCCTATTTTCTTATGAAAGTTAATTCATTTTTAAAAAATTTTTGTTTATTTGGAGGAATAGAATCTCAAAATTTTATTCAGTTGATTTATACAATTATTTTTAAAGATGACATTCAATAGATCTGAGATTTGAATCCTAAAATTTACAACTCTTTCTTTTATTCTGAGACTATGGACTTTGTTAAAAAAATAAGTCAAAACAAGAAACAAAACCAAATGTGCACACTTCGGCTAACTAATTAAAAATTTAGTATACATAACTTGGGAACCCTATTTCGCCTCTGTTTGCTTTGCTGCATAACTTGGAAACCTAACGCCTACGGCTTGGCTTGTTTTATGTGAAATTTCATGGGTACAAACCAAGAAAACATGCAACCTTTTTATCATTAAACATATTATACATGGTATTTTTCTTTTAAAATGTAGAAGTTGGCAAATTGCTATACAAATATGGGAAGAAAATTTGTGAGACCCATCAAAGTAAGGAACCTTAAAAAACCTAAACTTAAACCTGTAGTTAGAAAATTCCTTAACATCTTTTGGAATCTCTTAACATATGACATCAGTAATATTAATTAAAACTTCAAAAAATAATTAAAACATGACATGAAATAAGATATGATATAAAAAATTAATATAAACATTATAATTATGCACGTTGAATTTTATATAATTTGAATTATAAATTAACTATCTTAAAATTTACATAAATATATAATACCTCTATTTATATAACATGTGATAATACACGAACTATTAAAATTAACATTTCTAACTACTAACTTGATTTTGTTGACAGGCGATCTTGGACAGACACAATGGACTGCATCAACGTTAGCACATGTCGGCAGCAAGGACTATGACGTGTTGTTGTTACCTGGTGATCTATCATATGCCGATGCACAACAACCGCTATGGAACTCATTTGGCCGCCTGGTCGAGCAATACGCTAGCCGCCGCCCCTGGATGGTAACGGAAGGAAACCATGAGATCGAGATTTTCCCGATAATCTACCCTCATGGTTTCAAAGCCTATAACGCTCGCTGGCTAATGCCGTACCAAGAGAGTGGATCGACCTCGAATTTGTACTATTCGTTCGAAGTTGCCGGCTCCCATATCGTCATGTTAGGGTCTTACACAGATTTCGACGAGGATTCGGCTCAATACAGGTGGCTTGAAACCGATTTGGGTAAGGTTGATCGGACGAAGACGCCATGGGTTATCGTGCTTTTGCATGCGCCATGGTATAACACTAATTTGGGTCATAAAGGAGAAGGTGAAAGCATGAGAAAAGCTATGGAAGAATTGTTGTACAAGGCACGAGTCGATATTGTTTTTGCCGGCCATGTTCATGCATATGAACGATTTGTAAGTCACACTCTTTTCCCTTTTCTTTCATTCTGATGTTTTCTTTTGCTCCCATGCAAACTTTAGCTTCGGTAAAATTCAGTAAAACCGAAAAAAAAAATATAAATTCATTTTTTATATATTAACAATAAAATTTTTTAATTTCATGAAATGCTAAAAACCTATCATATGTCACGCTTATTTTAACTAATTCTTTTAAAATTTTAATATAGGTATGTGTCATGCTGTATTAATTCTACTCCATTGATGACAATAAATAACATTATATATGTGTTAATTAACACTAAATTTTGAATTTTTTAAAATATTGACAACTAATTATATTAAGTTCTCATATTTGTTTCGTTTGAATATATGTTGCAGACTAGGATTTACGACAACAAGGCTAACCGATGTGGCCCGGTGTACATAACCGTCGGCGATGGAGGGAACCGGGAAGGACTAGCATTAACGTAAGCAATCTTGATTAAAGTAGCTAATTACATAGGGACCCATTTTTCAACACTAGACTGGACAGACTACATTTAGAATTTAGACCCAATGCATATCGGAACCATCTCGAGGCCCAACAAAATTACCGACCTTAAAATTAATGGGCTTATTTCTTGCAACAGAAAACCTTACAATGGGACCATCGTCCATAGATCAATGTCCTAAAATCAGTTCCGACTTAAATACCAAAATTTTATAGGTCCAAAATTTGGACTTAAAATTTTCTACCTCATATACTACAATTAGGGGTGTAATCAAGTGAGCTAAGGCCAAGTTATAAGAAGTTCAATTCAAAATTTAAGACCCAAAGCTTAACTTGAATTTGAATGATTTTTTTAAGTTTGAACTTTATTTTGAGATAAAAATCGAATTATTCAAAGTTATTTAATTAAGTTTATTTATTTAATAAAAATGAGTTCGATTTTAATCTTTGACTTTAAACTCAATTTTTTTTGCTTAAGTTTAGATTAAAATTTTTAATACTAATTAAAAATTAAAAAAAAATTTGATTAAGCTTAGAAGTTATTTGATTTGAATATTAAGATACTCAAATTTAGCTTGCTCCATAACTCGATCTTGACCAATAATTATTAAACCAAATTTGAGATTTTTTGAGCTGAATCCAAATGACGTAAGTATCTTGTTTACAGCCTAATTGCAACCTTCTATATATATACATATATATATATATATAAACTCTTCACCTAAATTCACCAAATTTATTAAGTTAACCCAACTTCCTTTACATAAAGCATAGAGAAGAAAAGTATATTGTCAATGGCTGTTACTGTCATGAATTTCTTACAATGACAATTGAACATAATTTTCCAAGTCTTTTAAGACTTTAGGACCTTTCAATTGAAACGAACTTGATTTAAGATAGAATAATACATGAACCATAAACTTAAAAAAAAAAAAAAAATAATGGTTACTTGATTCGAGAATCCATGGTGCAGGTTTGAGAATCCTACTTCGGAACTTTCACTTTATAGAGAGGCAAGCTTCGGACACGGTCGATTCAGGGTGCTGGACGAAACTCGAGCACATTGGTCATGGCACCGCAACAATGATTCTGATTCATTTGTTGCCGACGAGGTTTGGGTAGAAAGTTTAGCGATGACCGAATCGTGTTGGCAGAGTAAAGGAGACGGAGATGGGTCAAAGAGTAGCAAATATGAACTATGAAGTAAGCACGCATCGGATATGGGGTTTATAAAAAGGGTTGCAAATACCATCATCTTCTGTACTTTTTGAGTGTTGGGTTGACTTTGGTTATAATGGTAAGGATAAAACAAGTGGTTAGTTTTTTTTTAATACATTATATGTATTAACAAATTATTTAAATATATTATATTGTATTTATTATAATATTTTTTATTCATTAAAATTTGTGTCTTCGCTTTTCTAACTGTAAAAAATTTAGATATCAGAAATTGGGTTCAAATTGAGCTTCATACTTTTCAACTTGTCATTGTTGACACTTTCAAGAATGAAAAGCAGGTTGTTTTGTAGTTTAGCTCTTCTTTTATCATATGGAAACAGACATTATTATTATTATTATTTGTTCATAGAAAAGAACTTAATTTCTTTATCATATGAGTTGCAATTTTTCAACAATATAATAAATATCATTGATGTGAGGATTAATAAACTTACTAAATAATACTAAAATGTTGAAACAACTTTCAAAACAAATGTCAATTAAATTTTTTTAAAACTAAATTGACCAAATTGAAAACTTAATGTACATTTTAATTAAATGACCTTTTAAGGAATATAAAAAAAATCCTGAATTAACAAAACAACAACAAAAATAAAATAAAAAAAACAACATTTATTTTGTGTCATAAAAAAGATGTAACACAAAAAAAAATGTTAATTAAATAAATGTTCTCTATAATATAATGCTAAGTATCTGAAAAAAATTTTAATCTAAATAGATATTTATTCTACTTATTTTATAATTACATCAAATATATAAATACTTTACACATTTAATCTGATTTGATATGTAACATTTAAAAAATGTTACATAACTTTTTTTTATCATATGTTATAACTTGATTAAATATTAAATATTGTATTAATTTTTATTTAATAATATTAATATAAATAATTTTATATTTAATGAAATCATAATATATATATATAACTATTTAGATCAAAAGTTTTTAGATAATTAAAAGACATTATAATACAAAAACTATTTATATAATTAAAAAAATGAAATGAAAGGGATGAAATTGCAATTGGCCGCCAAAAAGGACCGAAAGTCGTCAATTTCTTTTTTTTGGCGGGGTGGGGTGGAAAGAAGGGTCGATCCAACCAAATGATTAAACATAGACATTTTTGCTTCCAAATAAAGACATCAACATCATTCAAGGAAATAACCTTTTCATGACTCTTTATGATCGTACAGTTGCACGCCCATAATTAAAACAAAGCTTAAGAAGCAAGAACCAATAATCTACACGGA
>JBBYHO010000022.1:923088-942490 GCA_038382025.1 Adansonia gregorii | reverse complement strand
TTATATTTACATATCTTTTAGATGACTATATTTATATGAATTAATGAAAAATTAAAACTTTAAAATGTAATTCCAATTTATTGATGACAAATATAATTGATGTTCGATTAACTCTATTAATCGATTGAATACATCGAAATAATTTTAATAATTAAAAGTAATTTTTTACAATGTATTTTGATTAACAATAAAAAAATTAAATTTTGATAACCGAACCAACCAAATGCATAATTTTATTTCCGAGTGCTCTTCACATGGAGTTCGATGCATAGTTTCATTGTCATCGACTGAGTTTCGACTCTTAGTCCCTCGCTATAAAGATTTCCAAAAAGAAGTTAATTTTATTCGTCATCTAATGTCTAACACAAAATAAATTAGCGATAGAGTTTTAATGGGACTGTTTAACTTGTTCCAAAAGCGATATCAAAACCTTTTTCCTTTTTTTTAATTTCAAATTTTAGACCATCATCCCTTTCTTAGATAATAATAACTTAATCAAGCACGGAAATATCATTATCTATGATGATTTAAAAAAATTAAGGGAGCTTGGAATTACTGGCTTGATTAATCAATCGATTAATTATATTATTGTTTTCCCTTAAAAATTAAATTAATGGAGCTTACTAATCTGGCTAAGCTTCTTTCTATTGCCCCAAAAGTTACTGGTTGCAGGACTCGTTGCTCTTCTAACATGTCAACCAAGGGTTTATCCATTCGATTTATTAATTTATGACGATGAGCACACACCTTCTAAAGTGTGAACATAGATATCAAAAGTTCAAAATGCAAGTCGGGTGTTAGTAACATTTAAAGCTTAAAATCACTCTAATTCGATAATCATATTTTTTTATATATTAAATAATGTTAATATGATAGTAAATTATTATTAATAATATTAATATCAAAAGCAATCAATTCTATCTTGCGGGCCGGATACCTTAATGCATTCAAACTAAAATATTCATTTTAAAGATTGGGAGATCGATCCATTTTAGAGGACATCAATTCCTTTTAACCTAACATCTATTGGAAACCTTTCCATGTAACAATGATGAGCCCTTCTCTAAAATGAATCCGCATAAAAATTTAAATAGATTTGCATATATTTATATTTAAGCTCGAGTTTAGATAGATAATAACAATAAAATAATCAAGTTGGATCAAACTTAGTGACTATTGAATATTATTAATACTTTATCTAAATCTGACTTGAACCCAATCTTCTCAACAATAATCAGATCTTTTTTTTTTTTGGATAATTAATTTATCTATGATTTTTCATATTGCACAGTTTTATATCCAAAGAAACAATGCCAATCCCTTTATCAATACTTGTTAGGCTCTTAGTTAAAAGTTGTAATATTATTTTAGAATAAAATTGGCTAATTATTTATTCCAATACCTTTTTTATTTTTTTTTTTTTTTGCGACCTTGTAGCTTTTATTTCATCTTTGGAACTATAAGTTCATAGTTGAACACAGTAAAAACCCTTTTGAAAACCTCCATTAATTCCAATCCTTTTTGAAAACCTAATCATCTGCCCCCTGAAAGTCAATACAAATTGCTTCTCATCCACTTCATCTTAATTTTTCCTTTTTCTTAAGGAACATAATCTCTTGTTTTTCATAAATCCTTAATTTCGACCCAAATTGGAATTGCTACAATTTCAATGCATTAGCAGAAATGTCAGCTTGGATTACCAATAGTTGCTTGACTAATTTCTCATTAAAAAAGTGGACAATTAAGTGGTCCGTTGAACTTTGAAGGTAGATTCTTTTATTCTGGGTATTTTGCATGCTGATGCTTAGCATATTCCTATCCTGCTATTACTTTTCAAAGTAATTAAGCTTTGATTCAAGTTAATTCCAAGTTTCTTTAAGGTTTGAAACATCAAAAATGTGATAAGCATTTCATTTTTGTAATGTAATAAATAGATCTAATTTTGAACTTGTTTAAAGCAAAGATATTAAAATTGTAATTTTTTTTAAAAAATAACTTATAAATTATAAATCTTGAATTTGAATATCGATAAAACTTACCTCAAAGTTTCTAGAAATTGGAATAAAACAATATTTCCACACCAAAAATCATGGGTTTAACTCAATTTTTTCATGAAATTATTTTTAACAGATGGCATTCAATAGTTTGAAGGCAGATTCTTTTATTTTGGGTATTTTGCAACCCAACGCTTAGCGTATTTCTATCCAACAACTACTTGTAAAAGTTATCAAGCTTTCATTCAAGTTAATTCCAAGTTTCCTTAAGCTCTGAAACTCCAAAGATGTGATTGAGCATTTAATTTTTGTAATGTAATAAATAGATTTAATTGTGAACTTGTTTAAAGCAAAGATATTAGAATAGTATTTTCTAAAAAAATAATCGTAAATTATAAATTATAAATATTGAATTTGAATATCTGTAAAACTTACCCTAATTTTCTAGAAATTAGAATCAAACAATATTTCTATACCTAAAATCACAAGTTTAACTCAATTTGTTTATAAAATATTTTTAACAAATATCATTTAGCAGTTAGAAATTCGAATCTCTTTAAAAAGAAAAATCTTTTGAGATGCAACTTTAATAGTGAATTACTTATATATAAGAATTGTAGTACATATTACGAACTAAAGTTTAACTCGATTTATTCATATAATGAATTTTAATAGTTAACGCCCAATAAATTAGTAATTTAATAACACCAATAATTTTTTATTTTATCTCAAACTATGATTTTTTTATTACAATTTTTTTATTAAAAAAAAAAAACAAGATGACGGTGCTTTATAAATTGTAAGGCTTATTCTTGTGGAGACAAAAAGTCATGTGCTATAAGTAGGAAAGCTTTGTTCAGTTACTTAGATGATTGGGGGATTTTGTCAACAAATAGTTGGTTGATTACTTTATTATAAAGGAAAAATCGATACAGCAAAATAAATCAGAACCTTAATTATGAAAAGGAAATATTTCTTTTTCCAACTTTCACTCTATCAACAAGATATTAGAGGCAAAAGGCAAATTAGAGAAGCTGGAAAAAGAAAGAAAAAAAAATGTGGTCATTGCTGCAAGCATATCCAAAAATATTTCAAATGACTTGCTTGACGCCATTGCAATCTAATAATTTGCATAAATTTTTGAAGCTTCCACCAGCTACAAGGATCCCTTGCTGTTATTATAAACCTCCTACTCCAAGCCTGTTCATGTACTTGGCAGCAGCACCTTCAGCCAATGATAAACGGATAATTAAGATGGAGAAATCAGCATGGCAGAAGCGTTTCTTCCCTTTCCTTTTAACCATCTTCATCTTCTCGCCTTTCATCACTTCACAACCCTCTCTCGCTTTACAAAACGATTACGTTCGACAGCCTCCTCGGAGAGTTGTCCTGACTCCGCACCACCGATCCAAATCCGACCCTCAGCAGGTATCGTGTTGAAACCACTATTTTCTTATCCACTTTCTTGCAAAAACAATAAAAAAAAAAAAAAACCTTTTTTTGTCAATATTTGTAGGTACATATTTCTCTTGCAGGCAAAGATTTTATGAGAATCAGTTGGATTACGGAGGACAAAGACGTGCCAACTAGGGTCGAATATGGGAAGATCTCCGGTAGATATAATGCCATGGCCGTCGGAGAGCATACATCGTATCAGTACTTCTTTTACAGTTCCGGGATGATACATCATGTTAAGATTGGGCCCTTGGAGCCAGGAACAACTTATTACTATAGGTGTGGTGGTCATGGCCCTGAATTTTCCTTCAAGACACCTCCATCAACTTTTCCTATTGAATTTGTTGTGGTTGGTAAGTAGATTTAACAGTATCTGGAGCATCAAATTATGGAAAAATGAATCAGTCATATACAGCAAAATAATGCAATGATTTTTCTTTTATCACAACAAATCAAACCATAATTGAAATCTTAATTTGTCATTTTGATCATAAAGAAGAAAATTAATTCAAGTTTTTATAGAGTTTATATTTGATGTACTAACAATGCATAACTAGTGAATTAATCAATATCACTTTATTAAAATTTTTTAAATTATTTTTTAATGAGGTGATATCATCTAATCTATTAACAATTTATAAATTTATATTGCTAATAATGTATTTTATATATATATATAGGGGGAGAGAGAGAGAGAGGATGTTCAAGTGCTTTTATGTATTTGCTTGGAAAAGTTGATTGATTAAGTGGGCTAGTGCTTTAAGTAGACGCAAATCCCCAAGAAGGAAAATCAAAAGTGCACATTTTGAACAATTTTGGTTACTTGGTTAGCAAAGCTAGCCTAACAAATGTAGGATTTAGCTTACATATTTGGGAACCCAATCCAATATATTTGCTGCATAATAGGAAACCTTATCGTCTATGGCTTGGTTTGTTTTGTGTGAACTTTTATAGTTACAACCACGAGAACATATACCTTATCTTAAACGTATGATAACCTCTTCTTTTTTTTTCCTTTTAAAAAGTAGTTAGCTATATATACAAATATGGGAAGAAAATTTTTGAGACGCATCAAATTAAGCAAGGAAACCTTAAAGCAACTATATTTTAAGCATTGTTTATGGAGACAAATTCTATGCTTTGCATAATTCAAATTTCCTTATAAAATTGTTGCGGTCGTGTAATTGAATGATTCTTAAATCGATTTACTTTCTTTTGCTTTTAAAGTTTGCCTGAAGTTAGTACTTTTTTTTTTTTTTGAAATTTGCAACTTAACCCAAATGATTTACCACTTCTTATAGGAGGTGGATCAGAGTAATATTGAAGTTTAATACCCGATACTTAAAAGAAAAAAATTAAGTCACTTTAGCCTCCTTTTTATAAAAAAAATGCTTTTTGGTATTTGAATGCATCAACATCAAAAAAAAAAAGTGGGAAACAAATTAAAATCCTAGCTGAGGATAAAAGATTAGTTGCAACTGAGTTTTAGATTGAGCTTAATATTGTAATTTCGAATATTTTAATAATATATTTCCATTTTGTTCCTTTTATTGTGCCCGTGAATGTAGGAAATTGATTCCTGAATGTATAAAGTTGGTGCTATCTTGACTTTTCTTTTCTTATTTTCAGTTTTTCAATTGTTTGTTAGCTTTAATTTCTGATCAGTTTAAATTTGTTAAATTAGTTGGCTTGATTGTATTTCACTATAAATATGGTTTAGATTATTGTCTAAATCACAAAATATGTCAAAACATGGGTTAATGTTATGGTTAGAATCCCTTCATGTTTTGGAACATAGCAAAATATGTACATCATGTTGGAAAGATAAATTATTGGAAGTAATTTAGAAAAAAAAAATCTTTTAAAATATCACATGAATCATATTAATATACCCTTCAATCTTTTAAGCATGAAAGACCAAATGATTGGACCTTGCATGGTGTTTTATCAAAAATTATGATATGTTGAACATCAACATTAGTTTCTGACCTACTAGCTTAGTTAATTTGTTAATTTGCAGGTGATCTTGGACAGACAGAATGGACTGCATCAACTTTAGCACATGTCGATAGCAAGGACTACGACGTATTCTTGTTACCAGGCGACCTATCTTATGCAGATACGCAGCAACCTCTATGGGACTCATTTGGCCGCCTGGTCGAGCCATACGCTAGCCGCCGCCCCTGGATGGTGACGGAAGGGAACCATGAGATCGAGGCTTTCCCAATAATATACCCCCATGGTTTCAAAGCCTACAATGCTCGTTGGCTAATGCCATACCAAGAGAGTGGGTCGACCTCGAATCTGTATTATTCCTTCGATGTCCCCGGTTCCCATGTCGTCATGTTAGGTTCTTACACGGATTTTAACGAGGGTTCAGCTCAATACAGGTGGGTCGAAGATGATTTGGGTAAGGTTGACAGGAAGAAGACGCCCTGGGTTATTGTGCTTTTGCATGCGCCATGGTATAATACTAATTTGGCTCATAAAGGTGAAGGAGAAAGCATGAGAAAAGCTATGGAACATTTGTTGTACGAGGCACGAGTTGATGTGGTTTTTGCAGGCCATGTTCATGCGTACGAACGATTTGTGAGTCGCTTCATTATTTTTTTTTTTTTCTTTTGATGTTTCATTTTGGTTACACGCAAACTTTAGCTTTGGCAAAATTCAATATTTATGATGAAATATTACATTATACCTATGCCCAAAATAATTAATTATACTAAACATTTTGGGGTTTTTTTTTTCCTTCTTTCAATATTGATAATTAATTATGTTTGATTTGTGCTCTAATTTGTTTGTTGCAGACTAGGATTTACGACAACAAGGCTGATCCATGTGGCCCGGTATACATAACCATTGGTGATGGAGGGAACCGAGAAGGACTTGCATTAATGTAAGCAAAATCTTGTCTATAGAATAAACTAAAATCAGACCCATTTCTCAACACTTGACTAGACAGACAACTCGATTTAGAATTTTAGTTACACCCCAATGCATATTGAAGAACAAGCCCTTGGCCCATCAAATTACGAACCTTGACATTGGCCACTGGAGGGCTTATTCTTGCAACACAAAGCCTTATAATGGGAGACATAGATCAAATAATTTAATAAATATTATTTTTTTAATATTAATTATATGAATCAATTGAATTAAGTTTGATAATACTTATAATTTATAGTGATAATAAGTCATAATTTGTCAACCCTTTTAGAATTTTTGAATATTTCAATGAGACCAAAGTTGTAATTCAAAATAGAACAATACATGAAATATAAACTGAAAAAGAAAAGAAAGTTTTTATTCTTTCCCTGATGTGATGATCCATTCCATGTTGCAGGTTTGAGAATCCTACTTCAGAACTTTCACTTTATAGGGAGCCAAGCTTTGGACATGGTCGGTTAAGGGTGCTAGACGAAGCTCGAGCACATTGGTCATGGCACCGCAACAATGATTCCGATTCATTTGTTGCCGATGAGGTTTGGCTACAAAGTTTAACCTCAACCAAATCATGTTGGCCGAGTTCTGGAAATAGAGATGAGTCAAAGGTCAACAAAGATGAGTTATGAAATACACGTGAGATAGGAAATCATGTCTAGATGATCAATTAATTAGTTTTTCTTTTCTTTTGTAAGGAAAAAGAAATTGATGCAAAATCAAATACCCAATTAAATATTTCTCAGTTTTATTTAAGTTTTTATCATTTTATTGTATCCAACTAGATTTCAAAATATTATAATATTTAGATGATATCGAAAGTAAGCATGACGGTTACAAAAAACATTCAACAAAAGAAAAAAAATAAAATAATCAATAAATAAAAATAAAATTTTAACATGATTGGACCCATGACTCTAAAAGAGTAATATTAACACTCATCAAATTTATAGCTTTTATATGAATAAAATTACAAAACCTTTTTTAAAAATAATATTTAACTTATAACTTTTACACGACTAAAGTTATAAAACTTTTCTCATAAACAACACTGGAGTTTACATCTCTCTTGGTAGTGGTATATCTCTTTCTTAAAAGCCAAATACCTTATTTATAGTTAAACATTTCTTTTAACCTAACATAACTAGACAGTATGATATTTTAAATTCAATATTCAACAGAAAGTAAAACATCAATTCATCTAAACTTAAAAGGTTAAATTCTAAAATAATTTTTATTATAAGATTAAATAGACATGATAAAAAGTAAATATTTATTTGAGAAATTTAAAGAAAGTGTACGATCTTTTTTCAAGAAAAGAAATCTTTTAGCCTTCGGTAAAATTGGTAAAGGCTAAAAAAGTGGTCTAGCTTTTGATGAATAGTGTAAAGCTAGATTGATGTTGTTGTAACGCTGACTTCATTACCCAAATCTTATCGCGTTACATGAGATAGTGGTAAAGGCGACATAAGGAAAAAGAGGTATTCGGAGATGTGGTGGGAGCCCATGGTTTTAATTTTTAAAACTTTTATTTTTTTTTTCTTTTAGAACCCCAATTTCCCAATCCCTATCCTTTGTTTGCCCATTTGGGTTCAAGTTGAGGAGCGTCATACACCTCAACTTGCCATTGTTAGCACTTTTAAAGTATGAAAAGCTATTTTTCTAAATCTGAACGAAAAGCCATTTTTTAAAAAAATTAGTAGTGAATTATTGATATAATTATTTTTAAATATAATATTTAATATTTTTAAATTTTTTATTTTTAAATTACGATATTTTTTTTATAAAATTTTTTTCTCCATAAAAATAGAACCTAATTTCGTTTTTAAATACATCAAACTTAACAACAAATCTTTTAAGGGCTGATCCTACTGTACCCATGGATCTCAAGTTTTACCTTAAAGCAATTTTCATATTCAATTTCTTTTTTAAAATGTAGGAATTTAATTTGTCAAGATCATCAACGCTACAAGAAATTGACACATCCATCCACAACATCAAACACTTAAAGCGGACGTATACTAAAATTTCAAGATTATCACAATCTAGATATTATAATTCATGTCGAATCATTTGGTAAGTATGAATAGTATTTTTTTTAAGAGCCATATAACAAAATTTTGCTACTGTAAGGTATTAAAATAATATTATTTTATATCTATTAAGTTTCAAATTTTTTTTTATAATTTTATATTTAAGTTAAACTTTTTTACAATTAATTTTATATTAAATAGTTAATATAATATCAAAGTTAGATTTTGTTTCATTATACTTGTATGTTTGAGTTTATCCCGTAATAAGATTTCTTAAAACTTGGACGTTTTAACATAAAGATCATTCTAAAATAATTAATTTTAAAACGTTTCGATTAAGCAGTTTTTTCATTTGAAAAGAAAAATCTTTCATAAACATGTATGATCACTACATTGATAAAATTGAAAATTCTATGTCCTTGAAAGCAATAAAAATCTTGAATTACGAAAAAAAAAAAAAGAGGCATTTACTCTGTGTCATCAAGAAAATGCAACACAAAAAATGAAATGAAAGGACAAAAGTTGTCATTTTATTTTGATGGAATGGAGCAATGAAATGCTTAAACCAAACAATTTCGCTTCCAAACAAAGACAACATCATTTAATGCAATAGCTTTCATGGCTCTTCATGATTGGCGGCTACCAACACAGTTGTACACCAATGCTTGATTAAAAGAAAATAAAACAAAAGCTTCGAAAGGAAGACGCATAAATCTACCCGGAATTTCGCCTCCATTTGTTTTTTCTTTTTCATCGTTCACCACAAAGAAAAAAAAAAAAGAGTAAAATTAAAATTAAAAAATTACTTTTTTTACATAGCGGAAAAAAAAAAGATTAAAGATGAAAAGACACGTAGATTTAATTATTTATTGTAAACATACTTATTCTTTACGATAGAAAATATTTTTACCCAGGCCAATTGGTTTCCCTTCATGGTGGGGACCACCGCCGAGACACGTGTCTTGATTTTTAACGAGTTTGATAAAATTTTCAATTTTCAATTTTTTTCCCTCATCAAAAGTCAAAGAATCCAATGGCTTTGCATCCTCCTCTTAAATCTTCTCGAGCTTCTCTGCTTTGACCACGGGATTAGCGCGTGCGATCTCCTCTCTACCCACCTTCTTGAAATCGAAGGTACACCCGTGATTCTCTGGGTACCTGTGGGACCCGCAAAACGTAACCCCGCACTTGCATCTGAACCCGGTCAACCCGACCCGCTTCCTGCAAACCATGCACCGATTCGATTGTTGCTGCAGCCGCCGCTCAGCTGCCGAGGCAATCTCCACAGCCGGAAGAGCCGAATCTCCGTCGACTTGAGGGAGAGCCAAGAGAGGAACCTGAGAAACGGATTCGACGACCGTTGAGGAAGACGAAGGAGACGAAGAGAGAGAGGATTTGATCGAAGAAGCTTCCTGCTGTTCTTTAAGACAGAAGTCTCTGTAACATTTAGAGCAAAGATTCATCGTCGCCGGACTTCCGAAAAAGCCGCAGTTATTGACGCAAAGACGGTGGCCTTCCGGCGCTTGGCATCTATGCTCCTCTGCCATCTTTTTTTTTGTTTTTGACAATCTCTCGATATGTTAAATTATTTAGGATCAGATCTGCAAGATCTAAAATAAACAAATTAAAAAAAAAATCAAACTTCAGAAAACAGAGGAAAACAAAATAAAATCAAAGAAGAGGAAGAGAAGTACCTTGAAAGGAAAAGCTGAGAGGAAATAAATAAGCAGAGTAAAGAGAATGAGAATAAGAACAAAGGAAAGAATTATCAGAAGAAAGAATCAGAGAAAGAATATTAAAGGGGGATGAAAGCGGATAAAAGGAAAGGGAAGAGGCAACAGGAAAAAGGGGTCCAAAAAAAAAGTCATAATAATTAATTATTTTTATTTTTTTAATTTGGTTGTTATAATTACGTTTTTTTTCAAAAATAAAATAGGAAATATCTGAAACGACAGGCTGGCTGGTTAAAACGCTAAAGTTAGAAAGTCCAGTCAAGCCACCCCCCCCCTTTGGTTATCCTAATTCCCCGCAAATAAAAAAAAGTCCGCGCAACAAAAAAATAAGAGAGAGAGAGGGAGAGAGAAATTGAAATTACACCCGCCTGCTATAGGTCCTCAGTCCTACCTGTTTAGTTTAGTGGCAGCTTATGTGTGGTTTTTTCTCTAAACTCTCAAGTGGACCTCTTGGTTTTTGTTTCCTTTGGGGTTGGTGAGCCGTGGGTTAATGAAATTATATATATTCATTGTATAAAGATAATAGTAAAAATAATGATTTTTATAATACTTTATTGGCGAATATTTTTAGCATGGGTTAAGATTAATTAAAATATTATTTTTAGGATAATAATTAATATTTTTAATTAATCTGAATACAGTACTTTAATTTTTTTTTTTTTGGGAATATCGATTGATGAGGTTATTGTCGGGTGGGTGTTGGGCTGGCCTAGCTGGATGGAATGATTTTTATCGAACATTTAATAATATTAGACATTCATCAATATTAAAATTGTAATTAAAATAAATATAAAATATAATATAATATGATATATTATAATACAATATAATAAAAAATAAATAAAATAAATATATAAATATTTTAAATTTTATACAATAAATTGTTATTATTTTAAAATTTATATAAATATAAAATATTTTAAATAAAATTATAATATAATAAAAAATAATTTTATATACTTTTAAAAGAGTGGGAGAAGGATGGGTGGGTGCTGTTGGGTGCATGATTTACGGCACGGTTCAGCTCCTAATAAGGATCCAAGTCTAAAGCTTTGCTCCGTCAGCGCCGCGCTCAGATTGGGTTAGGAGAGTACAGGTTAGTTTAGGACCACCAAATTGGGATCATTTCACCCAATACATTAATCAATAGCGGAATGAACCGGAAAAAATCTTAATTAATAACTTATTTTATGATTAAGAAAATTCGTTATGTTGTCCACGTAGGCTTCATCATAACCATTCAGATTAGAATTTTTTTTTTTTAAGTGTAGGTGAGGATCAGTTAGGACATTAAAGTTTGAGATTCATCCAATTTTTTTATTTATTAAAGCATAATTATAATTTATATTCTTTGAATTTTTATATTTTAATATATTTATGTTGGTATGTATTTAAAGGTGAGAATAAAAATATAACTCTTTAAATATATAAAAAAATTTAAATAAAATTAAATATATCTATATTAGATTATTTTTTATATTTAATGCTCACCCTCTATCCAAATATCATGAATTATAATTAAGACTGGAATTCCTTTTGGGTATAGTTTAAATATAGTAATTTGGATTAAGAGTGTTAATGATTAAGGTGGGAGATGGACTTCTTTATATATATATATAAGAGAGGACATTTTAAAAAAAAATATTTTACCTTTAAATTGACAAATACTCAAATGTAATTTGATGTATAAAGCTAATGAAATGCATTTTCAACCAAAACTTCATAAAATTTAGGTACTTACTTGGAAAAACCTTAATGAGGTTGAAGATGTAAACAAAATTGAATAAATTGTTGTTAAAATAGATATTTTTTGAGGAAAAATAGTGGCATAGACTATAAGCAATTTTGTCTTCAAAAGGCAAGTTGTCAAAAGAAACACATCAATTATTAGAATTTAAGATTTTATTTTAAAACTATCCGAGCTCGAATTTTAATACGGACACGATATAATTTAAATTAAAAATATTAAAAAAATTGTTGAATTATTTTTTAAAGTAAATTTTTATACTTTTATTATATTAAAATAAGTCTTTATTTTTTAACCTATATCTAGATCAACATTTATTTTAAATGAAAGATTAATATACGTTAAAGGCGCATTTATATAAATTGAAGGCTAAAGACTAATTTGGTATATAAAATAAAGGTCAAGACTAATTTGGCGTGTAAATTAAAAAATAAATTATTTGGATATAATAAAATTTCAGGAGTTTATTTAAATAAAATCATATTTTTTTTGGTTATTTGAATCTAAAATTTATAAGGAAAAAAACAAATTGTGTAAAATATGATTCAATATTACAAATACCCAAAAAAAAAAAAAGAAGAAATTTGAGACGAAGCGGCTTAAATGGATACTAAATCTTTGGCAAATGTGGCCCCAAACTGAAGGAGACCCATTGTCAAACAGAAGATTGGGCTGTTTCTTTAGCTTCTAGGTTCAGGCTTTTGTTTTTCCTTCTTCTGTGGGCCGTTGCCTTATCAATCATCTTGACTTTTTTTGATATGAGGCCAAGAATGGGAAGACGAGTACGTTTTCAATGTGATCCAAAATTTTGTATTGTTTTCTTTGCAATTATTGACAATTTTACTATTTTTTATTTGACTCCGATACCCTAATCAATGCTTTTTAATTAAGAAATCAGCCGAGTTAATTTTTTAATTTATTTTATTTTTAAGACGTAATATTTAATAAGTTAAAATTTTAAATTAGTTATAATTTTTTTATATTTAAATTAGGTTCAAACTTTGGGGTAAAGAAAATCAATCTCTATCTCTCTTCTCTATATATTACTATCAATTAGACATAATAATATTACAATGCTACAATTACATCATATAATTGTACATTGATACAAAAAAATAAAAATATAATATAAAAATAATAAAAAATAACATAAATAACCGAATATATCAAAATTTATATAATATTTATATAAATTTAAAATATTTAAAATATAATTATAATATAATAAAATATTCAAATACTATATAGATATACTAATTTCATCTATATCGGTCTTTAATTATTAAACCAAAAATAATGTAATATAGTACATTATTCTTTGATGTAGAGAAATTAATAACATTGGGGAGCACTTGTCACCTCCAAGAAATGGTGGGTAGCACATGTTATCTTTCCACATCCCTTTTCCCCCCCCTATTAATATGTGATTTGCTTATATGATTCCTTTTCCGTCATTTTCAAATTAAAGTCTGCATTCTGATTAATATATTTACAAAGCTTGAATTGGAAAAGTAATTTTGTCATAAATCCCATCATAAATTTTCATTCACATACCTATATTTAAAAAAAAAAAATCTCCTTGTAAAAAAAATTAAGAATAACTCATAAAAGCAGGTTGTATGAGTTTAGTGCAATTTTATATTGTTTATTTAATTAATTGGTTTATTTATTGATTTTTTTCCTAATGAATGTAACATGTTATTTATATATATATGTGAAATTATTCAATATTATAACCAAAAATAATATCCAGTTGACGTATAAAAGTGTTTGATAAACTATATATTTGATACATATATTTAGTTTTATAAAAATATTTTTATATTAAAAAATTTATATTTTTATATTTATATTTAAATAAGTGTATGGCATGAGTATTTCAAAAATAATAAAAATACGGATAATATATTTTAGTTTAATAATTTTTTATTTTTACTTTTGCTTGTTTAGTAAAAACACTTTTATTAGCGAAAATATTGTCACATTATATTATTTAAACTTGCTAAAGACCTGATCCTTATAGATTCAAACTTGCATTTATTTTTTGATATAATATTATACATTTAGATCAATTTAATTTGATTTAATATAATTTATTATTTAATAATAAAAATAATATTTTTAATTAAATTTAATTATAAAATATATATTAATGCGCTGATCACGTAATCTTTTAGCATATACAAGTTAGTACGAGCAACTTGTATCAAATGAACCGACGAATGCTATCTGAAAGGATCTTGCTTCCCCATAAATCCAGTTATCGATAGTGGAAACACTACGCAGTGTTGCTGTCACGTGGATGCGAAAAGACGGTCACTTTCAACTACCACCGGTAAGGATTGGATGAGACAACTTAGTGTCGAATCGATTGGGAACGTGCTCTCCTGCTCCCAAAGTCCAAGTCTTAAGGATTAACCCCAAGAACGGTTGTTAGCTAAGCTTAGATGCAGATCTCTCAAACTGATTAAACAAAAAAAAAAAATCGCTTTAAAACCTTTCGATGTTAACGTTACTTTTGCATGATTCCAGGGTTAGGACAGTAACCTACTAACTCACTTTGACTATCTCAGGTTTCTTCAAAATTGAAGCTTTTTAGAGCTCTTGTTTCAAACGATTTTGGACCCCCCAAAAAATGAACTGGAGTGCTGCACGCAACTGGTTCAAAACCCATGTAACTTTGTACAATTTGTTCAGACTTTTTTTGGGTCAAGTTGTTTCTTTTGTTCTTGCACTCATGAGCTTTACTTCTTCCTTAATAGCGACTCTTGGTAAAGTCAATTAAAGCCAGTATTGCCTTAGATTTCAGATTTCATGGTCATGATTTTGTTCTGAGTTTTTGTTTATTTGGCTTTTTTGTTTTTGTTTGGAGAGGTTTGAATTTGGGGTTTTTATATTTTTATTTTGCTTGTCTTTTATGTTGGCATTTTGTTTAGGTGTTGATGCGCCTATCACTCAGACATCCTTCACTTACTTCACTTTGGCCGTTGTTTATGGTAGCATCTTGTTCTACAGGGGTCAAAAGCTAAGGGTAATCGTCTACATAATCACTTATCAACTCCACTAATCAAATGGATTCAATTACATATTCATATGTCTGGTTGCTGAATGAGCATTGTATGACAGAATAGATTAAAGCGATTTATTGTAATTCATTTATTTAGGCTATGTTACTCTGTGGTTAGTGTCAAATGCGGTTACATGCTCACTTTTTTTAAGTTTACCTCATCACTATGTCCAATTATATGTTGGACACAGAAGCCACATGCAAGTACTTTAGGGAAAATGAAGTGTTCAGTAACATAGTATCTAGGGAAGTAGGAAATAGAAAACCCATCTGATCCAGGAGCATCTACTAGGATGCTAATCTCAAGTGATTTCTATTTTTTGACTTGTTTGAGGGTTTCATTTTGCAAGTATGATGCATTCAAATATCTCATCGAGAAATCCTTTTTATTTTTAATTCTGTTGCCCTTAGTTTAAAACTTAGATAGTAATCTATATCTGGGAATTGGTGCAGTCACTTGAATTTTGTTGTGGTTGCAGATTCCTTGGTATTGGTATCTTGTCCTCGGCTTTGTTGATGTTCAAGGGAATTATCTTGGTGAGTTAATAGCAGCAATGATGTAAAAATTAATGTGATATACAATTACATATGAATGATAAGTACTGAGAAGAAATAACGTTAAAATTTTGCTATCAAAACATATTTACTTAAAAGTAATATAAGCAAATTGCAAGGTAATTCAGAAGTACCCTTTTTTTTTTTCAAGTGCACGTTATCTGAACTATATGCTGATATTTTACTGTCAAAATCACTGTGATAAAAGAGCCTTCCTCTTTGTTTTTATTGCAGTTAATAAAGCATTCCAGTTCTCATCAATCACTAGTGTGACACTGTTGGACTGCTGGACCATTGTATGGGCAATAATTCTCACATATATCTTCTTAGGCACCAGATATTCGCTATGTCAGTTAGGTGGTTCAGCTATTTGTGTGCTTGGTCTTGGTCTAGTGCTCCTCTCTGATGCTGGAGTCGGTGGTGGAGGTAGTAACATTCTTTTCTATTTTAAATCTAGTCCGTGCATTTACCAGATGATAATGTTTTAAGGTATTAGTTTCCACTGCTGTTTTGTTATGGATGCTTTTAATCCATAATTGTGGCGCCATTAATGGAAGCAGGTAGAGTTTTAAGCAGTAAGTTACTTGTCATACAGGTGGTTCAAAACCTCTTCTCGGAGATGCACTTGTCATTGCTGGCACACTCTTCTTTGCTATGAGCAATGTTGGTGAGGTTGGTATAAATCTATTGAAGTATTGCCTTATCGGTTCTTTATCTTCTTGAATATGGGAGTCCAAGGCCACTGGTTGTACTACAGTTATCATTTCAAAAGTTACGTTCTTTGATTGTTTTAACTTCTTTTTCAATTTCTAAATTGCAGGAATTTTGTGTTAAGAAAAAAGACCGCGTTGAAGTTGTATCGATGATTGGTCTTTTCGGGATGCTGGTGAGCGGTGTTCAGTTGTATCCTTTCTGCTAGGTAGTATATATTTCATTTATGACTTTTGAATTGAATCTCAAGTATTATCTCTCGCTATCCATTATGTTGCAATGGAATAAATATATATATATATATTCTTTTGATTCCATAACCTTTGCTTAGATCCATATTTGAGCTAAAGAGCCTGGAATCTGTAACATGGTCTGCGGATATAGTGAGTAATCTATTCTTATAGGAACTTTATTGTCTGCAACGCTTTCATAAAATCATGATTTGGAGTCTTTAGCCATGGATTTTGCCGTGTACCAGAAAGTATCCGTTCCTTCAGTTTTAGGCTAAAATTTTAAGAATTTAGCTCACATACAAGTTATTCTTTTTTTCCTTGTCTTCTGATGGAGAGATTCTTGTAAATGAACAATGTAAAAAGCACTTGATTTGCGAGTTAAACCGAGATGAAGCAGCCACTTGACAGAGCTATTAGTTGCTTCACTGTTTCATGTTAAGATATTATTATCCCGTAACTGGTAGAAGATACATTTTACCTATGTTTCTCGGATTCGGGTGTGAGTGTTGGATACAAATATGCATCCAACACGGTTATGTTTAATTTTTTTAAAATTTTTCCATGCATTTGGAGGATCTTTAGAGGATGGTATCCCCATACTTATATCCGAACTTGCATTCGACTAGGGTGTCGGACGTTGGTACTTAATGAAAAATGAAGAGTCGAAGTAAAATAGTATTTTTGCACTATTAAGCTTCATATATTGTGTTTCATTAATGGATTTTCCAAGTACATTCTCTATTTGTCTGCCCAATATGTCTTGTTCTATATTGTCTTTTCTTGTCAGATAATAGCCATTGTTGGGTATACCTTTGCAAGTTTTATGTTCTACACTATCACGCCCTTTGTTCTCAAGGTGACTTCCATTCTCATTTAAGGTCCCCTTTTCTAACGAAATTCATCATCATTTTCATCAATTACGTGGCTTATATGGCCACTAATTGAGGTTATTTTGGTTGCAGTTGAGTGGAGCCACAATGTTTAACCTCTCGCTGCTCACGTCTGATATGTGGGCAGTCATTGTTCGCATCCTTTTCTATCACCAGCAGGTTTTTTTTTTTTTTTTTTTCACGTTGAGGCTGCTTCTGATTCTGGATTATGAATCATTTGATAGAGTTGAATCAATATGAACAGATTGCTTCAACATGCGGTTTTGTAATTATAGTGAGCAAATGCCCTTGATTTCCGTTGTGAAAAGTATGAAAAATTTTTTCCCACCATTGCAGGTTGATTGGCTATATTTTCTTGCTTTTGCACTTGTAGTCATTGGACTCGTCATGTATTCAACGACGTAAGTTTTAATCCTTATAAAACATCAATGCTTCCGATTGTTTTTTTTTTTTTTTTTAAGGTTACCAGGGAGGTTGTAACCTGGATCAAGAGAAGGGTTTGTAGGTGTTGGCATTTGAATCTTGAATCCACTAACGTTATTAGTTGGGTTCAGTGATTGGGATCTTTCCGAGAAATTAGTATAACTCTGGTTATCTTTTCCCCCCTGCTAGTGAGAAGGATCCTATCCCTGCACCACTTCTTGAAGATGGGAACCACAGTGTAGGATACGAAGTGCTTAATGGTGACAATATGGAGTCTGGGGACGGGTCTTTAGCTTCATGATGGATCGAGGAATGGAGCTGTTCATGGCAGATTCATGTCCCAAGAGAAAGCAATAGTAAACCTTGAACCTTCAAAACTCCAAAAAAAAAAAAAAAAACCGATCCAATGTTATGCCTCATGTTAAATTGCAAGAACTATATTCCACTGTTTTTGCTTTTGCCACCTGCTGTATCTTTGATCTTCCGGGATTCCAAAGGCTCATCCATGTTAGTGGACATCTTTTTCCTTTTTAGTGACGAAGACCGAATTTTCTTTCTAGTTACCTGCAAGATTTTGTTCCATCGATGTTGTACTGGACTGACCATTTAATCTCCGCTAAATCAAACCCACTTCGATATGATATATTCACGGTATTTCTATGAATAAAGAATAAATCATATACATCTTCTATTTTAATTCTGTTTTTAACCATATCCAAGGGTATTCATAGATCGAACTTCAGCTTAAAAACTTCTATTCATAGATAGAACTTCGGCTCAAAAACCTATACATTCTTTATCTGTGCCCAAAGTTGACCGAAAATAATTTTTAAGCTCAAATTACTTTTAAAAGTATTAAAATACAAAAAAAAACATAATTAAATTAAAAAATTATTATTTTATTAAATGAACAATGATTTGATCAAACTGGAACAACTATAATACAAGTTCAGATTTAACCTACTCCAAGTTGAGTTTATGTTGGACGGACAAGCTACTGGAAAAGTAAAAAGGAAAAAAAGTTTCAAATACCTTGCATAACATTACATCAATACTTCAAAAGTTATGAAACCATGAAAGCTTTCAAGCCATAGCTTGCTAGACACACTCCAAAGCTTAACCTTTGATTAGTTAAACAAATTATTATTGAGGTCAAGGCTAAAATATTTTTAAACCAAGTCAATAGAGCAGTAGAAAAAAAAAATTAACTATTTTTTCCCATCAAATTTGGTTGGTAATTTGACAACCCAAAGTAAATAAATAAAGGAAATCTGGCTAACACTCTTAAACTATTTGTAGGGATTTGAATATCATTCCCTTCTTCAACATTTATGTGTATATATATATATATACATATTCTTTTTCAAATGAATTAAGTAAATTAGATTATCTTACACTGTGGTGAAAGGAAAAACATTATAATATATATATATATATATAAATGAATAGTTTTTATTTAATGTTATACTAGGTTTTTTTCTTAAAAGAACAGTAGTTTTATAAAACATGTGGCTGTTTTTTAAGAGATAAAGTTAAATGCTAATATTTTATAAAAAAATGTTAATGGGTAAAAAAGCAATACTTTTTATTTTTAAGTGAGTGGAAAGATTTTTTTTAATAT
>JBBYHO010000022.1:849566-859946 GCA_038382025.1 Adansonia gregorii | reverse complement strand
AGTCCTCTTGCAACAAGTAAGCAAAAATGTTCATTATTATTTTTTGGAATGCGTGGCAGCTGTTACTCTTCAAATCTTGCAGGCAAAGGAAAGACCTTCATTTGTCAGCACATCCAAGTTGTCAACTGAAGGCTGAAGCCTAGCAACTTTAGCTATTGCCTGGTTTTCTTCAGCAGTGCCGCCCTCTAGGAAAGCTCCAACCACCTTCCCATCTTTGATCCAGTAAGATCCCAACTTTGGCTTTGGTGATTGTGGGTTGTTGTCTCCGAAAAGCACTGTATCCCCAACATTGTCACCATAGAACTGCCACGCTAGATCAAAGGAACGAGAATAGAAGTACGGTAAGTAGTCATATTCATCAACTGATTTCCCCGCCTCACTTGCCTTGATGGCCTGCAAAAAGTAGTTGGAACGGTTTAACAGTTAGCCGATATCTGAGTATAAAGATCAGGCCATAAATATTAAAAAAAAAAAAGATTATGAACTAAGTCAGGTAACACACCTTTACCGCCTGTTCAGCAGATTTCCGGGCATGGTCAACATGTTCAACCCTTCTCAACTCATTGTATAACTTAAGAGGAAAAGTGGCTACATCACCCACAGCATATACATTGGGCACGCTTGTTTTGAAGAAACCATCGGTCTGCAATCAAACAAATCGATCTTTATTAGAGTTTATGCATAATAAATAGAATTAAGAATTGGATCCTGTTCATTTAGGTACTAAGATAACAGATTTACGCATGCAATAAGGATTTCATTATTTCAAGCTGACATTGATAGATAAAAAGGCATTTGAGATCATGTCACTGATCAAACCAACCTTTATTCCACCCTTCTCCTCTTCAACCTGCCCTTTAAATAATGTTGTAAGAGGCCTTCCACCGACACCAACAACAACAATGTCAGCTTCCAGAACTCTGCCATCCTTAAGTTTAACTTCCTTCACCTGAAAAGCAGGCAAAAGTATCCGCATTAAAATGATTTTCAGTGCCATAAAAGATAAATAAATAGTCAGTGTTCTGAAAGTTGACCACTTTACCTCTCCATTTGAGTCAGAGGTGAATCCAACTGCAACTGTTCCCTTTATTATTTTGATCCCTTTATTAGCATAATAACCTTCATAGAAGGCAGCTATGCCAGAGGTGAAAAGCCGGGGCACTACGAGAAAAATCTTCAAGTTAGAATAACAACAATCCACCAGAAATCAATTTAGTTCACTTGTTACGCGTCCTGGTGCTATATTTCAACAGTAAATATCTACTTACTGCACCATGGTTCAGGGTACACCATGCTGACATCCAAATTGTTAATTCTCAAGGCTGCACCAAGCTCAAGACCAATATAGCCTCCTCCAACGATAACAGCCTTCCCATTCTTCTTTGCTTTGATCACTTCTACCAGCTTATCAGCATCATCGATTTCTCTTAAGTAGAAGATGTTTTTGGCATCAGCTCCTTGCACTCCAAAATCTGACAACCTTATAACCTGCATGAATTATGTGTTAAACTATGCATGGTAGATCAGACAAGTAATGTTTCTGTTGAGATCCGTGGAAACTGTAACTCACTGTGGAACCAGTTGCAACGATCAAAATTTGATACTTAAATGTTTCTCCAGCTGCGCTTACTAGAGTCTTGGCAGGGAGATCTGCTTTCACTATTTCTGTGCTAAGGATCAATTCAATCCCTGCAAGCATGTGTACACCCAAAGTATATCAATGAGACCATTTCCAAATTCTGAAAACAGATATTATCGAATAAACTATGACAGTTAAAATTCCCTTTTAGCAGCTCTATTATCTATTATTTCACCAATTCTCAAATTTCAAATTAAACAAATCCAGGCAGACATGTTGCTAACCTTTTTCCTTGTACCACTCAGGAAGCAATCTCTCTCCGCCACTTCCAACACATACATGGAAACCGGGAAGCCTAGCAGCTCCTGTAAAGAAAAAAATTACCAAATAGATCCAGGGAAAAAACCCAACCAGGTGGCCAAAAAAATTGGTGTGGCAACTAAAAGTATAGTTACAACTACATTCATAGAAGTACAGAGTTTAGTTGAATTTTGCAAATAAGTATATAAAAAGCATATGTTGCTTACCCTCAGGGAAGAGATATCCCTTACTCAGGGCAGGACGTTCATATGGAGCCACCTACAAGTATAAGAAAGAAAAAATCAGGTAATATGCAATATAAATTTACCACTTCAGGGGATCAATAAATGACAACAGTAGCAGCTAGATGTGTGATATAATGTAAATGCAACTGGTGCCGGCCTCTATTACAGTAGAATTCAACTCTGACAAAATCAGATGTATGGTAAGAGAAGCATCCAGAGATTGGAGTCCCCATGAAGACAGAGGAATCAAAATAATGCTAAACAATATACTGAGTAACAAAATTATGTGATAAACTTTTTTGTTTTTTCTAAGTAGAATTGATAATCAGGACAAAACAATTGCAAATGATAAGAGTAGAGTATTGCATATAGTGATCTAAAATGTCAAAATGCAAGGTAAATGCAGCTTAATAAAACAACCGGGCTTGGTGCTCAATCTAAGAAAGCAATGGAAGAAAGCAAAAATCAGGTAATACGCAATATAAATTTACCCCTCCAGGGGATCAATAAATAACAACAGTAGCAGTTACGATGTGTGATATAATGTAAATGCAACTGGTGCCGGCCTCTATTACAGTAGAATTCAACTTTGACAAAATCAGATGTATGGTAAGAGAAGCCTCCTGAGATTGGAGTCCCCATGAAGACAAAGGAATGAGAGCACAAATTAATGCTAAACAATATGCTGAGTAACAAAATTATGAGATAGACTTTTTTATTTTTCCTAAGCAGACTTGATAATCAGGACAAAACAATTGCAAATGATAACTATTGTTTTTCCTAAGCAGAATTGATAATCAGGACAAAACAATTGCAAATGATAACTATTGTTTTTCCTAAGCAGAATTGATAATCAGGACAAAACAATTGCAAATGATAAGAGTAGAGTATTGCATATAGTGATCTAAAATGTCAAAATGCAAGGTAAATGCAGCTTAATAAAACAACCGGGCTTGGTGCGCAATATAAGAAAGAAAAAATCAGGTAATATGCAATATAAATTTACCCCTTCAGGGGATCAATAAATAAAAACAGTAGCAGTTACGATGTGTAATATAATGTAAATGCCACTGGTGCTGGCCTCTATTGCAGCAGAATTCAACTTTGACAAAATCAGATGTATGGTAAGAGAAGCATCCAGAGATTGGAGTCCCCATGAAGACAGAGGAATGAGAGCACAAAATAATGCTAAACAATATGCTGAGTAACCAAATTATGTGATAGACTTTTTTTGTTTTTTCTAAGCAGAATTGATAAGCAGGACAAAACAATTGCAAATGATAAAAGTAGACTATTGCATATAGTGATCTAAAACGTCAAAATGCAAGGTAAATGCAGCTTAATAAAACAACCGGCCTTGGTGCTTGTGCATCATCAATACTCAGTGTTGGTATCACGGGCTTGGAAAAAACTGCCCCATTTCAGACACCAGTGGCACCATCAAACCTACAGGGCATTGGTGTGGACACCTGCCTTGAGCACCAATGGCACCAGTTGGCCTTGATGCTCAGGTACCACTGGGCACCAGCTGGGCCAGGTGCTCAAGCACCAGCTGGAGCTCGTGCTTGGGAGCACCATCAGTAACAGCTTGGCCTAGTGATCAAGTACCATCGGCACTAGCTGGGCCTTGCTGCTCAAGCACCATGGGCACTAGTTGGCCATTCGCATGCATTGATAAAAAGTTTATTAAAAGTTAGAAATTTGCCCTTGCATTGCTGCATGCAGCAGCAAATATTAAAATGAGTAAATATTTCTTCAATAACTTGAAAATAGTTTATATTTTTAATTCTTAAAGTATATTAATATCAATCTAATCTAATCCTACTAAAATAAAAACATAATTTTCATTAAAAAGCCAATTAATATCAATGACTTAGCAGTTAGTGTTAGAAATAAAACAATAACTCTACAATTACACAAAATGAGAACTTTAAACTTCCTTTTGTCTCTTGCTTTCTTTTAAATGGTGAGACAAAAAAAAAGCTGTAAAATCAAAAGAAACCATAATAAAAAGTAGAAAAAAAGAAATTTAAAATTAAAAAAAAAAAGTCAATCAAAGGAATGAGCTAAATGCCAATCATTCATGTAATGTGCTTAGGTTTCATAATGTTATAAGTGGAAAAATATCATACCGCCTCCTTCGAAATAATTGCTAGCTCACCAGGCTGCAATCCGTGCTTGGCAAACTCCCTCGCTGCATATCCCTATCAGAAGAGAAAATTTTCAGGAAAACAAAGTGAAAATTTAAATAAATCAATCAAGAGTAAACACAACATAAACCCTATTCAAAGTTATTACTGCTTCATATACTTTTTCATATTAGCGGGTCGTAGACTTCCAGTCAATGAAAATAAAATCAAACCATCATTTTGCAACTCAAACGACCTTCTATACGATTAAAACAGCAAAAAAATAAAACAAAATAAAGATGCATTACATCAAATCGCGAACATACTCAGTTGCCTCAATATAAATTCATTTTCAAAAAACACAACAATAAAAATTCAGTGACTAAACAAATAGGAGCCAATCTAAGGCTTTAGTTTGGCTTTTAATTCTTTGTCATTTTTTTCTCCTTAACAGTTTAGGAGTAAAAACGTCGTTTTGCAGCAACACTAGATCTGTATGCTTATAAACTTAATTGATAAGTGATTACACATTGTGGACAAGAAATCAAAATAAAAAAGCAAAAAGTATCCATTAACAGACAAAAAGTCAAACAAAATCCAAGAAAGAAACAAAAATTAGAATCGAAGAGCGAGAAGTGATCGACGGAACTTACAGCAGCTACACCACCGCCAAGAATCACGTACTTGAAACTCCTCTCCGCCATCGATGATCAAAGCTTAGCTTAGCTCAGCGCTTACTTTTGCTCTCCCTTTTTGGCAATTAACCGATTTTTGCAAAGTAGGTCTCTGAACAGGGGTTGGTCAGACACTTTTATAGGGAGGGCTAGGCTACCCTTCTCATTGGCTGATCGTTAGATGGAACCTGCTTTTTGCCACGTGGCAGCACCATTGCCGTTCATCGCTTCTAACTTTGCATCTTCCAAGACAACGGTTCCCTTACCGGGTTTTTCCATTTTGTTTTTTTTTTTTTTCCCCAATTTTATCACCAACCATTTTGTATTTTTATTAGTTTAAATTAATTCTGTTTTCGTTTACGGTAGTATGAATCATGAAGTATGTACAGAATCTTATTTTACTAAATAATGAGTTTTCTTCAGTCTTCCTTTGAACGTAGACTTGTTTTAGATTCATATTCATGTCAACAAATATTTAAATTTAAGCCCTTTTTTTCCTATAATATTTTAAGATTTTTCCGGTAAAAAGAAAAAAAGGAGGGGTTATTTGTGGAAGGACGTTAGAAGAAGATAACGTCATTGATGATGTGAAAATAGTTCATACGCGTCAATTATTCAGTGCGACCGTTACCATGATTTTATCATCACATCAGTCAAAAAAACTGAAAACTTTGATTTTGTTTTTTTTTTAAATAGTAAAGGAGAGACAACGTGGTCTGACAACATTGCTCCAACAATAATCACGTGAGTCAAAAGTGGCGGGCGACGATGGATTGAACTTGGTCATTGGTTCAAGGCCCAATTTGAAAAAACAAATAAAAAAGCATATTCCTACTTTGGGGCCCAAATGGTAGATTTTTCTTTTAAACTAGAAATTTTGCTCAAAGCAAAAATATAATGTTTAATTTCTTTTTAGAAGATTTATATTCATTTACATATTTTATTTGATACGTCTTGATTTAAGAATGGTCGATTGTAACTTTAATCGGATAATATTTATTTTTAATTTAGGAAAAAGTAAATGTGGTAAATTCAAAAGGCAAGTTTAGAAGCAGTAAATTTGGAAGTGCACTTGTTTAAGAGTAAACCTATCCATCTAATTTGATAAATTCTAGATGAGCTTGAATGATGAATTTTTTTATAATTTAAATAAAATTTTCGAATTATGACTTTACCAACCTAACTCAGTAACAGACCGCCCAGATGGGTCTAAAAGGCCAGAGAAATTAGGGATTCGAGGAGTTAAAAAGCCTTGAACTAAATAATCTAATCTTCGAAATATGATAAGACCGATTTGGCACTTGAATTAAATTATATGGCTTTTGTAGTTTAATTAAAAACCCAGACTAGTTGGAACCAAAAAAACAAAAAGCAGACTACTTACTTTTCGTTTCTTTAAAAGAAAATGGCTTGTCAATTGTTTTTTATCCTCTATGCCAAGGAATTAATGATCGCAATACTCTTTTCTAAATCGACTTCAAAGACAAAATTGATTAATTATTTTGATATAGTACATTGTAACATCAATAGGCCTCACGTCTTGCACTGCTTTACGTCAATTTTTTTGGCGTAGCACCATTATTTGATTCCTTAAGATTTTTTCTTGTCTGCTCTTCCTTGTGTTTTTTCCAACCAAAATGAAAAAATAAAACAAAATAAAATCTTAGATCATAGTTCAATTTCAACAAACTTTTAATTTACTAAATATATATATATATATATATAAAAGTACAAGTTTATAATAGAGTCATGCTATTTCCTCCACTAAATAAAACAATTGTATAAGATTTGAACTCACCGTTTTTCCTTTCCTATAATTGTTAATTACTAACATACTTAAAATAAATTGTTAGGAAAGTTGTATAGTTGGTTCGATTTTTAAAACATTAACAAATGACGTAAAAGAAAAAAAAAAATTTGAACCATGGTTACTAACTTACTATAGAAAGATGGCCAACCGCCCTTCCTTCATTGTAAACAAGGGATGCGTTCTTCTTTTGCAATTTGCAAGGCCAATAGCAAACATGAGAGGGAAAAGTTAAACAAGAACCACGCCATGAATTTATGAGGGACTCCTAAACTGAACCCTAAGCGATTTTATATTTAAATTCAAGATCCTATATGAATCCACTCAGATCAAGTTTAAGTTGGATTGAAGGAGATTATTAATGAAGTTATAATTGTCCAAATGCAACGATATGCATTCATACACAACATGTATTGTAAAACACTATCCAGTCCCATTGAGATCTAACCAAATTTTACAATAAAAGATCAACTCTTGAAAATTTAAATAACTAATAAAAAATTGGTCAAATCAAATTTAAACAAAAAATATCACGTTTAAAGTCAGATTCATTTTTAAATAGATCTTAACTTTTTGTTTAAGTTCGTTTTTAATTAATTTTTATATTAAAATCTAAAGATGACGGTGAATTGGATATTTGTAGTTTTTGCAATATCCGAATCCAAATCTGCAAAGCTGCCTTAAAATCTGAATCCGTTTGTTATCCGCTTTTAAATTCGTACATTATTATCCGAATCCGAATTAAGTAATATTATTCATCGTATATTCAAATCTACAAAAAATCCAAATTTAGAAAGTGAATTTCTTTTTTGACAAAACTTTAAAATTAAACCAAAAAAATTAATTTTAATTCGAAATCATTCATAATTAATAACCAACAAATAAGTTTTAAAATACAAAAATAATAACTTAGATAATAAAATAACAATTTCAAATACAAAAAAAAAGTAATAATATGAAAAACTAATTTCATTAATTAAAAGTATTTGTCCCATAATTAAAAATAATTTGTGAGTAAAGTATATAGTAACTTTATAAAGTTAAATTATTAATTGTATATATATATATATATAACATATAGCAAAATTATTATTAATCATATATTATAATTAAATACATGATAAAGTATATTATAGTTGCTTATTATGGTAGATTATAATATATACCATATAGTATTATATTATATCATATTTTATATATTAATTTAAATATTACATAATATAATATATTAATATTATTGATAATATTAAATTGTAAGCGTATAATACTATTGATATTATATAAATATACTATCATAGTATTATATATATTATAAAAGGAGGGATCCACTTAATATTAATGTATGATTAAATTAGTTTTACAAAATTTCATAATTCTTTATATAATTTATATTTGTTTAATTCAATTGTCATATTTCATATTTTATTCACTTAGATAATGTACATCTAGTTTTGAATAAATAAAATATGTCTAACAATATATTCGATATTAAAAATTTCTACCCATTAAATATATATACTAAAAAAACAATATTATTGATTGGTATGATAGAGATATTGGATCGCTTCAAAATTTTACATATACGATGAGTACACTTATATTGCTAAATTTAACGATTAGTTTGTCAAAAATATTAATCTTATAAAAAGTTATGCAAGTTTTAATTTTATACTATTATAAGTGGATCTCTTCTCTTATTATAATATTATATTATATTAAATAATGTTATATAATATATAATATTATTATAAAATATTATGTATTCTAATTATACATAATTATATGACTATTGATATTGTAATATGTCATTTGTTGTTATATTGTAATATATAAATATTTAGTAATCATATATAATCTATATTATTACAATTATATATACAGTAAGTTTGCAATTATATCATGATATCATACATATAATAGAAGATATCATATTATGTTAGATGATCAGTATATTTATGTAATTAGAGTGATTTAATTAGTTAAGCTGATTAACTCATCAAAGATTTTTAAAAAATACGACTTATCATTAAAATTTAAAGGTATTTAACACAATTAATTAATTTAGTCTTATAATTAATTTATTGTTATTATTTTATTTATAAAAATTTTTTTAACTATATTTATCCTTGTATATAAATTAATTTTAGTTACATATTATTTCAAAATCTAAAGTTAGCTCATTCGGTAAAGTGTTTAATGATTAATTTGATGAGCCAAGATTTAAGTCTGACATGCATAAATTTTTTGCATTCTATAAAGGTAAATTTTGATAATAGATTCGAATATCAATCAATTATCTACATGTGTAATGCGAATTTGAATAATGAATATCCGAGATTTCACATCTGTATCTGCTTCGAATACTCTGTGCATAATAATTATAATATCTAAATTTGTACTACCTATTACTATCCTGATTAAAATCTTTTTAAGTATTAAATAGTCTAATGAAGGTAAATATATCATTGCTATTCATCAAAAGCTCAGTGCTAAAAAAAAAGGGGTCCCGCCCCCTTCCAAAGCGCAGTGCGAATTACCAAACAAACATGAACGGTAAGTTTGAAAAATAGAGCAAATTTGTCTTTGGAGGTGAGAAGAAAACAAAGCTACAATTCTATGGAGAACAACAGAAGCCCCAAGTTTTTTTTTTTTTTGGGCTTTTGTTCTGCCACTTTAAGGGACTTAGCTTGGGGTGGCACCGATTTGAAAGGAAAATTTTTTAATATATACATATATATTTTTTGAATTTTGTGTGAAAAGTCCTGTACAATGTTCATGACCTGGCATCGGCAATTGGCATGGCTTTAAGACAAAGACAAACACCAAACAATCCTTTTCTAGGGAGTTGGGCGTATAGCATGTGAGAATGATAGTTCTACTACTTTTTTGAAAATTTTTTAATGCATACATTTAATTGCGGTCCAATAATCTTTTTATAGTTTGGTTTTTCTTTTCAAAAAAAATAATCTTCATTTAGTCCCTCCTCAAGCACATGTATTAACACTAATTTTTCTCTCTATTCTTAAAAAGGGAAAAAAAAGGCTTATTTACTTGACCTAATGAGAAAAGCTTCTAAACTACAGCTAAAATTAGGAATTATCGCATATTTTATTATTAGGTGATTTAAAAAAAATTAATATCATAAATAAAAACTCATGTAATAATATTTGAATATCATTCATAAAATTTAAAAATTTTAACTTAATAGAATAATAATTCACATAAATTTCCTTAAACTAAATGCCTAAATACTATGGTATTTTCTTGAAATCCTTGGAACATTGTTTGAAATGACTGACTTGCGATTAAAAAAAAATGAAAGAAAGAGAAAAAGAAAGAATATGTTTGCATAAATAATGGCAGGTATCATCGAAAGAGGATCTAATACGAGGATATAAATCTAAAAAGGCAATTGAAGCAAAATATAGTAAAGTCAAGGATTGTTGCAGAAATATATTTTAAAAAATATATATATCCGTCTTTATTTTCCTTGTATTCTTCGGGTGAGGGCATGGGCCATGCAAGGATAACGTGGGCAGCATTTTTTTTAGCAATATATATATATATATATATTATCTTTATCCTATCTTTTGGTTGATTTGTTGAAATCCTTTCAAATTTTGAGTTATTACTAATATTAAAAATC
>JBBYHO010000022.1:821836-832976 GCA_038382025.1 Adansonia gregorii | reverse complement strand
AATAAATAAATAAATAAATAATAGAAATAAGAGTTTCTTCAACTACCATGCACCAGATCCCAAGCGAAAACAAAGCTTAAAAAATATCAAAAAAAGTTCAAAAAAAAAAAAAGGACAAAAGTGATTTAGTATCACCATTGAAGTTTGCTAGTTGTAGTGTAACTCAAACGTTTAGAGATTTGGACTCCACTTTTCTTCATTCTTAGTCTCTCAGTTTTGATTTCCAACTCCTTCTGTTTTTCTTTTTTTTTTAAATACCCCTCCATTTTCGATCTCTTTTTCCCTCCCAACAAACACGCTTTCTTTTTCATCATGTTATAGGTACTCATTCCGATTATTATTTGTAATTCGGAGGGTTTTCTTTTTAGCAGCCTGAATCAAGAACAAATATAACAACAAATGGCGTCAGCTTTAGCTGGAGATGATCTAGCCAGGTCGATGAGCAGCGGAAAGAGCTGCGTGGCGTCGACAAGCCGTAGGAGCTGGGCCTCGGCGAGCTTCAGGGAGGTTTGGCAGCCTCCACCCGAAGTATTTAACGGGAGTGGACGTCAAGATGATGAGGAAGAACTACTTTGGGCTGCCATTGAGAGGTTACCGACGTATGCTCGGTTGAGAAAAGGGATGTTGAGACAAGTTCTTGATAATGGGGAAGTTGTTCACGACGAAGTTGATGTTACTAAGCTTAGGATGCAAGATAAGAAGCAGTTAATGGATAGCATGTTGAAAGTTGTCGAAGACGATAATGAAAAGTTTTTGAGAAGATTAAGGAACAGAACTGATAGGTAAGTTAAACAAAAACAAAAAAATAAAAATAAAAACGTTTTTTGGGAATTTTTTTGTTTTAGTTTCTCGAACTCATTTGATTTGATTAATGGGGTTTTGATTGTTGTAGAGTGGGGATTGAGATTCCGAAGATTGAAGTTCGGTTTCAGCATTTGGAAGTTGAAGGAGATGTGTATATTGGAAGCAGAGCTCTGCCCACACTGCTTAATGCTACCTTGAACACCATAGAGGTATTATTTTCTTTTCCTTTTTGAACTTTCACAACTCATTTTTCTATTTAATCCTTTTTGAGCAGACTCTTTGGATTTATTAATTTTCAAAAGCAGAAGAAAAAAAAATGAAGTTTATACAAAACAGAGCAAAAGTCTGCTTTTCAAATTTTAACAGAACTCTTTTCTTTTCTTCTCCATTAAAAAATTGATCAGTTTCAGACCTTAATTGATTGTGAAATTATTGTACTATTTTTCAAAGTTAATGTTATTCTTTAATTGGTTTACTATATTTCATTCAGTTTCTATGTTCGACTTTTCTTGGAAAACAGAGCATTCTCGGATTGGTTCGGCTTGCACCATCTAAGAAGAGAAAAATAAAGATACTTAAAAATGTCAGCGGCATAGTCAAACCTTCAAGGTAATTCCATGAACTTTTAGTCACATTATCTTTATTCTTTTTTTTTTTTTCATTTTTGTTTCATTTTGGACCTGGAAAGTGGAAAGCACTAATGGAAAAGCCAAATCTTTCTGCCTATCCTTAATCAGAAGGCAATATTTGTTAATATCGTTGATAAAACTTTGTTCCTATTGACAAAAAGCTAAAGTGTTTCATTTCACGAGAAGGATCGTTCTATTATCGGAACCATGCATTAGTATTTTATAACTTCGTATCTGTTGATATTTGAATAAAATTTTTCAGGATGACCCTACTTCTAGGTCCTCCAGGAGCTGGAAAGACAACATTGTTAATGGCACTTGCTGGAAAGCTCGATCATGATCTAAGGGTGACTTTCCTACTCCTTTCAAACCACTATTTTGCATATAGTCTCCTAATAGTAATTTGGCTTTGTGTGAACAGTCATCTGGGAAAATCACTTACTGCGGCCATGAATTTAATGAGTTTGTTCCTCAAAGAACATGTGCTTATATCAGTCAACATGATCTTCACTATGGCGAAATGACAGTGAGGGAGACATTGGATTTTTCGGGACGTTGTCTGGGCGTTGGTACGAGATATGAAATGCTAACGGAGCTGTCAAGAAGGGAGCGAGAAGCTGGAATTAAGCCAGATCCTGAGATTGATGCGTTCATGAAAGCCACGGCGGTTGCAGGCCAAGAAACAAGCTTGGTGACAGATTATGTTTTAAAGGTTTAGTCCTCTTTGTCTCGATGTTATTCGTTCAATATCTTTGTCCATCATTTAAACAGATTAATTACAAAGCTAATTGACTTTTTGTAAGAATTTTTGACAGATACTTGGATTAGATATTTGTGTGGATATCATGGTTGGAGATGATATGCGTCGGGGTATTTCTGGTGGGCAAAAGAAGCGTGTGACCACAGGTATATTTTCTCGAACAAGTTTATGCATAGGAGTGATTTAAATGAGGGTTGACAGGTATGTTTTTGGTCTTGTCATGTTTATCGCGGTTACGAGATAAACTTATTGATGAAGTTGGTTCAGTGTATAACGTTTATGGCATTGCTAGCCTAATAGTTTCCATTTTGACTTAATTGCAGGAGAAATGTTGGTTGGACCAGCAAAGGCTCTATTTATGGATGAAATATCAACAGGATTGGACAGTTCGACTACTTTCCAGATTTGCAAGTTCATGAGACAAATGGTTCATATCATGGATGTAACTATGGTCATTTCTCTTCTACAACCAGCACCGGAGACATACGATCTTTTCGACGACATTATCATACTTGCAGAGGGACAAATTGTCTACCAGGGTCCACGTGAGAGCGTCCTGGATTTCTTTGAATACATGGGCTTCAAGTGCCCCGAAAGGAAAGGAGTTGCTGACTTTCTGCAAGAAGTAACTTCCAAGAAAGACCAAGAACAATATTGGTTCAAAAAGAACCAACCTTACCGATTTGTTTCAGTTTCTGAATTTGTCCATGGCTTCAGTTCCTTCCACATTGGCCAGCGGCTTGCATCAGACCTTAAGGTTCCTTTTGACAAATCCGGAACCCACCCTGCTGCCTTAGTTACAGAAAATTATGGTATTTCCAATTGGGAACTGTTCAAGGCATGCTTTTCAAGGGAATGGCTACTAATGAAGCGAAACTCTTTTGTATACATATTCAAGACTGTCCAGATAACAATCATGTCATTGATTGCCTTGACTGTGTTCTTTAGGACAGAAATGCCAGTCGGAACCTTGGAAAATGGCCAAAAATTCTTTGGAGCCCTATTTTTCAGTTTAATCAATGTGATGTTCAATGGAATGGCAGAGCTTGCAATGACTGTTTTCAGGCTTCCTGTCTTTTATAAACAAAGGGATTTCTTCTTTTATCCTGCATGGGCTTTTGGCCTACCAATTTGGGTGCTTAGAATCCCACTATCACTTATGGAATCAGGGATTTGGATCGCTCTAACATACTACACAATTGGCTTTGCCCCAGCTGCTAGCAGGCAAGTTACATTCAAGCAATAAGTTTTTCCATTGATCATCATGATCGTGTTATTGTTTTAATCTTTGAGTATACACCCTCCTTTTTCCTTTTAATGTCCAGGTTCTTCCGACAGTTCTTGGCATTCTTTGGCATCCATCAGATGGCGTTGTCACTCTTTAGGTTCATTGCTGCAGTAGGAAGGACACAAGTGGTTGCAAACACCTTGGGTACTTTCACCTTGCTATTGGTTTTTGTTCTTGGAGGTTTTATCGTTGCCAAAGGTAAGTAGCTGGCCTCTCTTCATCGGTAAAAGATGTTTACAATTAAAGCACTAAGCAAGCTGGCATCCCTAATGTTTGATATTTATCTACATTACTTTGATTCGTGTATATGTCCGGTAAGGATATGTTTGATTTTTTTTAAACTTTAGATGATCCTTGGGAGACCGTATCCCCATACCCTTTGTCAAATGTGTCGAATACAAGTAATTTAAGAAAAATGAAGAATCAGAGCAACATAGCTAAACCTCCCTTGATTGTTTTCTCTTATTTTTTATCTTTAAACTTTTGCTTCAGTTCAAGTATTCCAACACCTTTTTTTTTTTTTTAACTTGTAGATGACATCGAACCATGGATGATCTGGGGCTACTATGTTTCTCCCATGATGTATGGACAAAATGCAATAGTCATGAACGAATTCCTCGATAAAAGATGGAGTGCAGTAAGATCTTCCAAATCTTTCAATTTTTATTCTTTTTATACGGATATAGTTATACAAACTTCGATTAGCTATTTAATAATTTCATTCTCCATAAGTCATAATCAATAACCTTAACACACAATTGATACCAATGCAGAACAACACAGACCTTAGAATTGATGCGTCAACAGTGGGAAAAGCTCTTCTTAAAACCAGAAGCTTCTTTACCGAAGAATATTGGTTTTGGATTTGTGTTGGAGCACTCTTTGGGTTCTCCCTAGTCTTCAACATTTTATTTATTGGAGCATTGACTTTCCTGAATCGTTAGTGACAATTCTTACGTTTACCTCCTTAAAAGTTCAAATTGATTGTATTTGAATAAATTTTTCAATATTGACTAATTGCATATATGTGGGTTAATTCATTGTCAGCCCTGGGTGATTCCAAAGCAATAGTTGTCAATGAAGATGAAAATAACAAGACTAAAAATCCTTACTCTGCTGGAAGAAGACCAGAAGGTAAGTGAACATTTTTGAGCATTGAGTTAAAAGAACCTAAGATACTCGAACTGGAGTGTGATTCTTGGAAACTGATGTGTGTCAAACAAGGCTATGTTCAATCTTTTTAAGTTTTTCCATGTATTTGTGGGGTTTTAGAGGGTCATAGCCTCATGGCCATGTCCAGAAATATGTCGAACACAAGATCAGATATGACTACTTAAAGAAAACTGAACAGTCGGTGCAACATAGAAAAGACTTAATGTAAATTTGTCATCAAAACCTGTCAACTTATTCCATCTTTTACAAGTTCTTTTTTTTTTTTTTGAATAATTTGCAGGTATTAATATGAAAGTAAGAAACTCTTCAGATATCATGGGTGCTACTAGACCTGAAACAAGAAAAGGAATGGTTTTGCCTTTCCAACCCCTTTCACTTGCATTCAACCATATTAACTACCATGTTGATATGCCTACTGTAAGTTACTGTTTTATTAACCGACACTTTATTGGAGACATTTTTAGTTTAATGAACAAACATTGAAGGTGAAAATCATTGTTTTTTTTCCCAGGAAATGAAGGCTCAAGGTATTGAAGATGATCGTCTTCAGCTGCTACGAGATGTTAGTGGTGCTTTCAGACCAGGAATACTGACGGCATTGGTGGGTGTAAGTGGTGCTGGGAAGACAACCCTGATGGACGTTTTAGCAGGGCGGAAAACAGGTGGATACATTGAGGGCCATATCAGTGTCTCAGGTTACACAAAGAACCAAGCAACGTTTGCTCGTGTGAGCGGTTACTGTGAACAGAACGATATTCACTCCCCAAATGTCACTGTTTATGAATCACTTTTGTACTCAGCTTGGCTCCGTCTTGCTTCCGATACCGACACCAAGACTAGAAAGGTTGGTAGAAACATATTTCTCAAAATCACATTGATGTTTCTTCTAATCTCATCTGCAAAGTTCCTATTGTAACATATATTTTGAATTTTTGTCTTTGTATAGATGTTTGTCGACGAAGTTATGGAGTTGGTTGAGCTGAAACCACTAAGGAATGCTTTAGTTGGCCTCCCAGGAATTGATGGTCTTTCCACAGAGCAAAGGAAACGGTTGACAATAGCGGTAGAGTTGGTTGCTAATCCTTCTATCATCTTTATGGACGAGCCAACTTCTGGACTTGATGCCAGAGCTGCTGCAATTGTTATGCGAACAGTGAGAAACACCGTGGACACAGGGAGAACTGTTGTCTGCACAATTCATCAGCCTAGCATTGACATCTTTGAAGCATTTGATGAGGTAAAACTCAATGCACTCGATTCTTTTTTCAGGAATATTGTCACTTTCGTTTTACCTGCATTCAACTTAGTATTATGCTTGTCGCAGTTGTTGTTAATGAAAAGAGGAGGGCAAGTCATTTATGCTGGACCTCTCGGTCGCAATTCTGAGAAGCTTATAGAATATTTTGAGGTTAGAACTTCTATTTTTCCTGCACAAATGTTAGTTCAGTACATTATCTTACTACAGTTACAATGGTTTTTTTTTTCCATTTAGCAAATCCCAATAACAAAGTTGAGCTACATAAACTAGTTATATCTATTTCCTCTAAGAGAAAATGTGAAAAAGAACTGAAATTGCATCTTCTACTACAGGCCGTCGAAGGGGTTCCAAAGATCAGGGATGGATACAATCCGGCAACATGGATGCTTGAAGTCAGTGCTTCACCAGTTGAGGTTCAATTGAATGTGGATTTTGCAGATATTTACGCCCACTCTTTACTTTATCGGTATGCTTAAACGCAATGGCAGAGATAAGGCACAGTTTATGAATTCATTGTGCTTAATTTCTTCACTGTACTAACTTTCAGGAGGAATCAAGAACTTATCAAAGAGCTCAGTACACCAGCCGCCGGTTCGAAAGATCTCTTCTTCCCAACCAAATATTCTCAGCCATTCCTCACTCAGTGCAAGGCCTGCTTCTGGAAACAACACTGGTCTTACTGGAGGAACCCTCAATACAATGCCATTAGGTTTTTCATGACAATAGTTGTCGGTATTTTATTCGGTCTTATCTTCTGGAACAAAGGAGATCAAACGTAAGTTTTTGATTATGAACAGTGCGTTTCTGCACACGGTGAGTGAAAATTGTCATTAACCAAAAAATATTCTGGTGATCGCCAGATCAAAACAACAGGATCTGACGAATCTTCTTGGAGCAATGTATTCTGCCGTGCTTTTCCTTGGAGCAACCAATGCTTCCGCTGTTCAATCTGTCGTTGCAATAGAGAGAACAGTCTTCTACCGTGAAAGAGCAGCCGGAATGTATTCTGAATTGCCTTATGCATTTGCACAGGTAAAAAACTCTTTTCCAGAAGAAAATTTTTTCCACTGAATGGTGTAGACTCAAGAACTATCCTTTATCCTGCAGGTGGCTGTAGAGACCATCTATACTGCAATCCAAACTCTCATTTATACTTTACTACTTTACTCGATGATTGGATTTGAGTGGACGCCCGGAAAATTCTTATGGTTCTACTACTACATATTTACATGCTTTGTCTACTTCACGTTGTATGGGATGATGGTTGTTGCTCTAACACCAGGTCATCAAGTTGCCGCCATTGTCATGTCCTTCTTCCTTAGTTTTTGGAACTTGTTCTCTGGTTTTCTCATTCCAAGGACGGTAAGTCATTTGAAAAGCCATTAACAACCCTCTCACCTCTTGGCAAAAAAAAAAAAAAAAGAAGGGAATAAGCTAAAATTTGCTTTATTCATTCATTGCAGCAAATACCTATATGGTGGAGGTGGTACTATTGGGCTTCTCCAGTGGCTTGGACACTATATGGCCTTGTGACTTCTCAAGTGGGGGATAAAGATGCCCCTCTTGAGGTCCCTGGACGCCAAAATATGACAGTTAAAGGCTTCCTTAAAGAAGACTTGGGTTTTGATTACAACTTTCTTCCGACTGTTGCCGTGGCTCATCTTGGCTGGTGTCTCCTCTTCTTCTTCGTATTTGCCTATGGTATCCGGTTCCTGAACTTCCAAAAGAGATAACCAGATCCAAGAGTCGAACCCTAGACTTATTGAACTGTCGCTAATATCCATATTCAACACATGTTATATGTTTTGGGATTGTAGGGTTATATATTCTTTTAGTCCTGGTTTTTCATAAAAGGCCGCACCAATTCTGTGCTGCCGTAAAAGAGATGTAGAAGTCTGAAAGAATTGCCTTCGTCACAAACATAATTTTTTTGTAACTTTGCGTTTTCTTTTCACAGGTTATATAAATTACACACCTTCAAAATTAAAATGAAACATCTCATTTCATTAATGTGCCTTTTCTTAACTTGTGAGAAAGAGACTAAACAGCTATTTTGACTTCCGAGTGGGCTGCTTATAAAGCCAGGAAAGTACAATGTAAAACTTCTTGTTCATACATTCTATATAGTTAAATGTTGTAGCATGCTTCGAGGTCTGCCACAAATTGCCCCCTTAATTTGGTCAGGAAGCGCAGGGAAGGGACCTAGTAAACGGTCCGATCCCCGTGAAGCTCTAAGATGGAGGTAAAGATTAGAAACCTTTACTGAAGCAAGGGATTTCGGGGGTAGTAGATCGGAAGTCGAGTCACCTATTGGCATGTTCAGGAACCAATTCCGTATTGAAGTGCTTCAAACTTACTGAAACTCTTCAAAGCGGGACGGAAACTGCTACCCAGTAACACGACAATTAAGCAGTAAGACATCATGCAGTAAATTTGGTTCAACAAAAGCCAAAACCTGAAAGTGCAAGCAACTTACATGGAACTATGTTTGGAAATTTAAAAATAAAAATAACACAGCAACGGTTTTTCAAGTGCTGACATAGCTAATTTCGGATGCAGAACCCCTTGGCAACTGACGCAGAACACTAGTAGGGGATGAATTAGATGTTGATGATCTTAAAGCCTCCGCAAGAGGTCCGCCCATTGAAGCCATCTGGTTTGAGGCCCATCCCATGGCCCAGTTCAACTGCGGCTGATCCCTTCCACCGTCTCGGGGACCCAGTTGCTCGCCATCTCCCGTAGACAGCTTCAACGACACATCCGATGAGGAATTCCCGGGCATCGAAATCGAGAGGCATGTAGCGGAACTCATCCGGCTTGCATTTGTGCCGGCATTGTCAGGCTCTTGTAGGGATTTCGGCCAATCATCAAAAAAATGTCTTAAAATGTGACCATCGGATCTGTTGTCGACTTCATTTTGGGCTTCAAAAAGGCCCTTACGTTCATTTTTGAACTCCGAGGAACTGCCGGAGAAAACATTATAGAGCAAAAAGTAAGCAAAAATAAAGAACATATATTGTACCATAGCACAAAACAAATCACGCTATACAAGACAAAATACGTGGTTGGGGTGAACTTGAGCAGAATCTAAAGACAAATTGGTCAGATCTTGATTAGGGTCCTACCAATAAGATATCACAGCATCACATCCCCAACAAAAGATTCTGTCAGAATCCACAGTTCCACGATTTTGTAACACTCATTAACAACGAAAATATCCCATCCTACTTAAATTACGACAGTTTCTTTTATAACATTTAGTATAGCAACATCTGGGCATTCGGCTTATTTGTCTGATTATGTGTCTTTGTGTCGATGCTCCAGCTTTGTGCAGCACTTGATGTCTTATGAGTCGAAACTCAAGCTTATATAAAGTACCTTGAGACCAAATCCCCAATCGTCAGTCCAAAAAAATTACCACAAAATTGTAATAACACCAGGGTCAGTTGGTACATATTTATTTATTATTTTCGGAAACTTTTTTACTTCATACATAATTTTCACTTAATTCAAAAACATAATGCATTAATTAGACAGTTCCTCTCTATGAATATCATTACACTTACCAAAAATCATTAATATCAATACTAACTAAAAATATCTAAGCAGCAAGATAGGCAGAAAGGGTTAAAAAGTCATTCCAAATCAGTAAAAACAGGCAGCAAGATTACCTATGTTTAAGCTGAAGAAGATCAATCGGGGGCGAAGGCATTGAAAGGCCAAAATTGTTGGATCCGTTAGCCACAGCCGCTAAGGGTGAAGTGTTAAGCGGGGAACTGGCTTTGACGGCTCCACCTCCAATAGCACCAGCACCACCGCCGAAAGGAGCAGAGGCATTACTATTTTCGACTGTGTTGGCGCTGCTAGATGTGGGCATTTCCACAGGCTTTCTTGAACGGTTGCGGCCACGGTGAACGTGGCGCTCGCAATACTTTTGGCCGGCCACCACGTCCCTGGAGCACCTCCACTTCTTACCGTCAGTTCTCCGGCACCGACCAGGCTCTGGATCCATCGCTGCTCTTCCCCAGTACCCTGATTGCAACACTGACCACACGTGTTCATACTCTTCATCAAAAGCTCACCACTACAATAGTCTATATGGTATTTATTTTCTGGACGAATTCATTATATTCACTTAGCAGATAGGTGGATATACAATACAAAATTATTGGTGGACCAATATCTTTTAGCCTATAGCAGTTTTTTCTCATGCCATAGGCAAAAAAAATATAAACATTTCATAAATATAAAGCAAGAAAAGATCACAGATTCGAATATCAGATCTTTGACGAAATTGTAAAAACCCAAATGAAAGTTCAAACATAGTTCACTTATTTCGGAGGCAGAGAAAATATAAACATTAACTGATACGGATTCGTGGGATTAACGTGACAAAGTCTTTTGCATTTAAAGAAAAGGTAAATGATCTTTAGCATTTAACAACACCAAGAAGGGTGATAGTTAATGAATAATGACACTTACAAGCTGGCTGGTAATGGGAGTAAGGATGTTGAAGAGGGTGGTGGAGGAAATATGTAGAATTATAAAGAAGACTTTTCTTGATTGGTTGAAGGAGTTCAGGAGGAACAGCAGCGCCAGCTAACATGTATCTGTAGATCAAAGCTTGTAACTCCAGTTCCTGCCACTGAGCTAAGCTGAAGTAACTTCCCATTCCTAAAGGGTGAGAAATAGTGAAGTTAGAAAGGCAAAAAGAAAAAAAAAATAAGGAGAGTTAACCAAGCCAGAAAATTTCCAAACCAGGGAGTTACATTTTTTTTCTGAGGTTCTGCCAAGAAAAGGGTGCAAAGGAAAAAGGGAATAAAAAAAAATCTTACTGGCGTTAGACTCTGGAAGTGCTGACAGGTTACTGCTGATTTTGCTGTTGGGTTCAGGTACAAACAACGGGAGAGCAGGAGACTCAGATATGTGGTGTTGTTGCTGTTGCTGATGATGGGGATGGGGATGGGGATGATGATCAAGGTCAAGTAGAAGTTTTGGTATCTTCGCAGAAGGTTGTTGCTCTGACTCATGCTGGTTTCTCCATTGCTTCAGATGCAAGTCCATGGAGAGAGAAAGACAAGAGAGTTGTAGTTTGGTTGCTTTTGGATTTGGGTTTTCTAACTGAGAACCTTGTTTTAGTTGTGTTGGGGTATATGTGAAGAGAAAGTTTGGTTTAGCTTTTACAGGAACTTCTGACTATTAAGTTTCTTTTATATAACTTTGGCAGG
>JBBYHO010000022.1:782449-816813 GCA_038382025.1 Adansonia gregorii | reverse complement strand
TATTCTCAAGAGTTAATATTGAGCAGATTTAAAATCTATAACTCTTCTTTAATTTTTATAATATAATTTCTTTTTTTTAAAAAAAAAATTATGAATGATTATTAAGTTTCATCACATAATTGTTAGAATAGCTAGGTGCTTAAGAAGGATGAGCCAAAATTTGGAGCAGTATAAGATAATCTGATTTTCATTTAGTGCGCTGTTCTTCAGTTTGAGTTTATAAGGATGTCCCTAATTTTTTTCTTTTTGTTTGTTATAATTACATGTGAGAAAATTTAATTACAATAGAGAACTTTATATATACCAAATATGGTGCTATGAAAACCAACCATATCCAAGAGACATCTGCGGGTTCCTAGATTTTAGAGTCCAGACATCATTATCTCTAGGGTCAAAAAGCCTTGAAGTTAGGGGGAAAATGTTGATTTGCTTCTCATCACTTGACTAAGCAAGACAAACTATATTATTGCAAAATGTCAACAAGTAATTAAGTTAATTAATTTGTATAATTATTTTTTAAAAATAATATTTATTAAATTTAGACTAAAATTTTGATATTTAATTTTTTTTTATTTTTAGATTATAACTTTTCTTTTATATATATATATAAATTGAAGATAATTAAAAACTTAAAGCAGCCGAATTGAAAGTGATTTTTTTTATTAAAAATATGGAAAATGACAAGATGGTCTATAAGAAAAAAAATCTTTATGATTAATGTATATTTTGTATTAAATTTGATAAAAATATTGCATTAAATAAAATTTTGTATTTAAAAATAATATTTTAATTACCTTTAATCAATGTTTATAAATACTATTAATTTGTTAATGATTTTTGATACTATAAAGATATGAATTTTGATCTCACAAACAGCTTTTACCAAGCTAAGTCACATTTTCCCCGTTAATTTAGTTATATATTTATTAAAAATTCTTGTTTGGAAAGTAGAATGCTGGAATTTTGGACTTTTTTTTGTTTTAATTTCTGACAAAGTTTGGTCAGACTTCAGATGATAACAAGGATCGAATTCTGTCATAGAAACTTCGGCCAACTGGTTCCTTGCAAAAGAATTTCGTAAATACCTAGATAGACCTGTTTGGTAATTCAATTTGTTTTTCCAAGAAATTCCCAGCAAAGAATTATTTTAAATAAAAAAATTACTTACTAAGTCTGTTTTGGTACGTCGATCGTTTATCAAAGAAAGATCAGTCAGGTAATTTTTTCTTTAAAAAAAATAAATAAAAAATAAAAATTTGCCGAAGGATATACCTTTTCAGACACCGATAAGGTCGGGTACTCTGCTCGACTTAGTAGAGCTAGTCGAATTGAATTTATATGTGAGTTTTAAATTTTTTTTGAATTGATTTGGTTTGAAATAATGATTTTAAATTAAAATAATATATTTTTATTTAAATTTAATTATAAAATATATAAATATTGATTAAAAATAATTTTTTAATATAATAAATAATAATATAAACTTAAATGAACAAGTCTAGGTATGTCGAAAAAGAACTTGAATTTAAAATTAAAAAAAATTGAGTCATGATCCACCTCAGACCATACTTAAGTCTACACCTTTCTTATCCCGAAGAATTATCTTATACAAACTCTATAAATAAAGTTAGTAGGTGTCATATCTTATAGAGTATATTTACCAAAATAAATAAATTAAACATGTGTTATTCCATGAATTTTTTATTAACTATAAAAAATTTTATAAATAAAATTAAAAAAATGACACATGATTTATAAAGTATATTTTAAAAAAAATAATAAATAAATAAAATAAATATCATCTTATAAATTTTATTTATAATTTTTTTATTTCACAACCGATATTTGATAAAATCATCCCCCTTACAGTACTTATAAAAGTAATTCAAAACAATGCTAAACTTGCTAAAGATAAACATACACAAAATGACAAAAGAAATATTAAATCACAACACCCCCACCATTGCAACAGAGATTATTCAGATTTCCTTTTTGTTTTTCCCCCCATTAAAAAGCAAATATTAAACTATTGATTAAGGCATTAGAACAAAATTTAATCTGTCCATTATCCTAACTAATACAAGATTTAATACTAAAGAAGACAATGATAATAGGCTGGCTTGAGAATCTAAAAGGTGCAGCTGGACACGGCCCTAACTGTAACCCAATTGACAAGATTCTTAGGAAAGAGTGTATATATATATATATATATATATAGATATATAGATATATATATATATATATATATATATGCAAATTCCAAGAAAAAATAATCGAGACATTTATGCGTCACAGATTTTTCTGAAAAATAAAATAAAAAAATTTTCATCAATATAATATTGATGAAAGTAATATAAAAGTTAATTAATATATTATATTTTCATTTAATAATAAGAAATGTGAAAAAATTATTAATAAATAAATAAATTTTAATTGATGCGTACGATAGATATGGAATAAGTGAATTAAAAAAAATAAAAAAATAAAAATGGGGATTCCTTGGTGGGTCTGACAGCACATCGTTGGCGTTCCAAACACGCCCTTGTCAAATTTGCTTATTCTGGCGTTAGGTATAAATCACCATCTGGCACTGAGTTATATTTTCTTACATTTTTATTCACAGTTTTGCTCAGAAATAAGAAAGGACTTAACACCACTTTTAAGTTGATATATAAGGATTTTTTGTCGCTTTTTAGGTGTTTTTTTTTTAATTATTGCATATAATAACATCTTCTTTTAATATGTTTGAAATAATAAATAAAATAATTAATTATCACATTTAATATAATTTTATTATTATGAACAATATATTAATTAATTTTAAAATGACTTAAAAATATCCCTTAAAAAAATTATTAGATGAATAGTCAATTAAAGGTATATTAATTACTTAAAAATTATTTAATTATAATTTTAAAAATTTCTTTTGAATTATATCAATGGTATTTAAAAAATAACGTATTAGCCAAATTTTTTTAATGAATATTATTTTAACTAATATCACTTCGTTACCTATTGACTTTTCTTTATTAAAAGCGGCCACTAACAACTTCTTTTTTTGTTAATATTATTATTCCAAATTAATTAAAAATAAATTAATAATTGGTCTGAGTTGCACGCCACTGATGCTAATAGGTGGCTGTGCCTTTCAATGGCAAACGTTGGATGGGCCCATCGGGAGATTCCTAGCCGCAACATCAGTTTGATCCCATGATCTTGACGGTTTAAGATGAACGGGTATTTACCTTTTATTTTCTTTTATTTTTTGTTTTATTTTCATGAAAAATAAAAATGGTTTTTTTAATTTATAATGTTTTGAACTTTGAATTCGTCAATTGATGAGAAAACTGGTCCCCCCATCTTCCCATAGAAGGGAAAGAACAAGAAAAAAAAAAGGATAGAAATCCAATAACTATTAATTATATAACTTTAGAATATTTTAAAAAGTACAACCTTGACTTAATTAAAATATGAAAAAATAGCATAATATTAAAATTATAAATAATTTGAATTTATATATAGAGCAAAAGTTCAAAATAAGAAAGAAATAAAGAAGAGAAAATTATAAAAGAGGAGATTCTTGCCTCGAAGGTCCAGCGTGGAAAGTTGGTGATATTTGTCAAAAGATTAGCTAAGCTGCCGCCAATGGCCATTTTTACGACTCTCCTAACTTTGCCTCGGCACTTGGGTAGCCCTTTCTTTATCTACACTTTACCAAACCGCTTTTATTTAAGTGCCTGAAGTTTTTTAAGTAGGGAACGGCCACATATTTGCTGTTCAAACTTCTATTTATTTGCCCTAAACATGTAGATTAAGCTTGAACATATAGGGTCCTAATTATCAACATCTCACACAATAATATAAGCTTTTTACTTTATAAAAAATTTTATCTTCGTAAATTTTGATTTAATGATCAATGATTAAAGATGTTTATAATTGAATCAAGTTATGATTAAAAGTTTTTTTTAATGTTTTTACATTTGTAATATGATTTGAATACAAGCTGATCTATAAACTTATGTTATTATAAAAAAATATTAAATATTTTTAAAATTATTATTATATTAATATTTATATATTTTATAATTAAATTTTAATAAATTTTTATTAAATCAAATACTAATTTGATTGGACAGGACTAATTTGGAAAAAAAAAACATATTGAGGCTTAATTCAATTCTTGTTAAGTGGGTTATCCAATTTTTGAATAGGTTTTACTAGTAATTTAATCATATTAATTTCCTATCAAGGTGATGATTAGAAATGAAATGATAAAAGCATGTTAGCGATTTGAGACAATAAATTTTCAACTCATTGATAAAATTTGAAAAACAATTTTGCTAGCAAGTTATCTTAAAGGATTCTTTTAAGGTTAGTTAAATTATTATTTAAAGTAATATTCTTATATTAAATATAATAGCTGACAATTTCATAAGTTTCCAAAGAAAATATGCATATGTTGATGCAATAATTTGGAAAAAGGGATTAGAAACTGATTGTGGGAGCTGCTACAAAAGGACCTTTAAGATAATAGAGAAGAGAGAGCATTGAAGTAAGAACTTCAAGGAAAACCCAATACTTAAATCTATAAAAAAGTTATGGATAAAGAACAAATAGAGAATAAAATAATTTATATGTGTCTTATCTCAATCGTTTTATTGTTATCCTTATATATAAATTTGATAAAAATTCTACTCTATTTGAGACTCTATATGAGTAGAGATTTAATAATAATCAAACTTTTTTGATGTTTATCTCTTCAAATAAATTCTCTTAGCGATATAGATGATGAGAAAATATAACAATATTTATAACTTAATATAATAACTTTAAAGGATAACTCTTAAAACATTTATCACCAAAATATAACCTTAATTCTTTACTTTTCAAGATGATTCTAGCATCGGGTAGAATACCCTAATTACAGCGGTAGAATTTGAAAGCGAGAATTTTATCTTAGGATAATTATAAAATTTATTATTTACCCATATAATTTGTTTTTCTATTATTGTAATTTATTTTTAATAGCTTCACATACATTAATAAAAATGAAAAGAAAAAAGAATAAAAAATCAATATCATAATGAGAGACATTTTACTCACAAATCCACTAATATATCATAACGAAAAAACTACGTGACAAATCAATTTAGTTAAACATTCTATTAAATAAAAGCATCAGCAAGCATGCAAAAACAATGTAAGTTTTAATTTTTTTAATATTTATAGTTAAATTTATTTTTAAGAAATAGTTTTTTTTTTTCCCAAGTGCTTGCTTGCGTCAATCATCCAATGTGGAATTGTGGACGAAGCAAAGGTTTAGAGTCAGTTGAAATTTGCTTGTTTACCTACATTTTTGCTCAAGAAAAGGTCCCATGTGCACCCTCAAACAAGTTCTAATTTTGGCACAAATGAAACAAACACGTTATGTTTAAAACTATATAAAAAAAAAAAAGAAAATAAGAAAATGAGGCAATAATTTGTTTAATTTTCCATTTCATTTTCTTTTTTTCTTTTGCACTTTTTTAGAAGTTCGTTTATAGTTGGAAAAGAACTCAGAGTCTGATAGAATGATAAATATATATATATATATATAAAGGTTTATCTTATCTTTTTTTTATAATCAAAATTATCAAGATTAAATTCAATATTTTTATCCATAATTTACTGATTAAGTTAAAAAAATGCTCGGATAATAATATGAAGGTAAAAAAGGTACTGAAAGTGAAAAAAAAGTTACTGATTTGTTACAGTTATTTAGTAGAATTCCTTTTAGGGAATAAAAGATTTTGAAATAAAAAAAAAGTTCAAAAATATGAAGGGCGTTTTTCATGTGGGGGTTCATTTATATCATTTTGTAGGCATTTTTTTATATTTCAAGGGATAAATTCTTTCATTCATTCAGTAAAAGTTAAAATCTTCCCTATCTTTATCAGTGGTTGGCAGTTGAGTCATTTCAACCTCTTGCTTTATTTTTTTAATTTCTTTATTTTTTTCTTCAATTTTTTAAAATTCCATTTTAGATAAAATTTTATTATTTTTTTAAAATTCTTGGTTCACAACAGAAAGCTAAATTATTTAAAAAATATATATATTTATATATTTTATAATTAAATTAAAAATAAAAAATATTTTTTTAAATTTAATTAGAGTAAATCAAGTCTACCGAGCCGGTAATCCGGCCCATTGACGACGGGTATAGGTTACAGGAAGCTATCATTGTTTTTATAAGCACTTCCAAATAGGAGAAAAAAAGAAGAAGAGATAGAAAGAGAAACGAAAGCTATTATTTCAAAGCAAAAGCAAAAGAGAGAAAAAAAAAAAAAAAGAGCAAGAAGATAATAAAGAGAGGAATTCAAGGTTGAAGGAAGGGTTTATTTTGCCTTGTGAAGAAAACTGGAGCTAGCCAAGATGATGCAGACTGAGCAGCAGCCTCAGCAGCAAAACCAGTTAACGGTTCAAAACTCTGGGAGTCTCAGCTTTAGCAGTCATTTGTCCAAGGAAGATGAGGAGATCTCAAAGTCTGCTCTTTCAACTTTTAGAGCCAAAGAAGAAGAGATTGAGAGGAAGAAGATGGAGGTTAGAGAAAAAGTTCAGCTTCAGTTAGGCCGTGTTGAAGAGGAAACTAAACGGCTGGCCATGATTCGTGAGGTAATTTCAAGGAAAATTTGCTCTCTTTTTTTTCCTTGTAACCCTGTTAGCTCGCTAAGCCAACGATTTTCTTGATTTTGACTTGGTTTTTTCCTAGCTTGGCCAAATTTCTAATGTTCAAAAGACTCTCGATTTCAAACAAGTTTACGTCTTTTGTTTTTTGTTTTTTTGGGTCAATTTGTGGAAACACAGAGTTTAGAGGCTCACATATTGATGAAAATTCATGATCTGGGCATGGATTTGAAAATTTGAAAAAGGATGTTTAAAGTTTAGCTTTTTGATGTATTTTCCTTGTGAAAAAAGAAGTTTGTTTCCCCCATAAATTTGTTTAGTAGAAGAAAAAAAGTTATGCTTGTAATGCATTCCTTTAAGAATTTAGTAGCATTTTATCTGTCAGATTTGCATTTAAAATTTTTAAATTATATATAAAAAAGAATTTGTCAGTTAATTTTGGGGCTTTCCATTCAAAAACAACTATTAAAGTTAATAGATCGGGGGTGCCTTGTAAATAGTTTGCTATTTTGGAACATTCGAGTTTTTCTTTTTGGCCCGAGTTCTGGTCTTCATTCTATGTAATAATATTACTACTGTTTCTCGTTTTAAATAAAACCATGTAAATCTATCAGGAGCTTGAAGCACTGGCAGATCCTATGAGAAAGGAAGTTGCTCTGGTCAGGAAGAAGATTGATGCAGTTAACAAAGAATTGAAACCATTGGGGCACACCTGCCAGAAAAAGGTACAATTTTTCCGAACTTAGAGTCCATTGAACTTTAATTTTGATTGTGCTGGAAGCTCTGGTATAATCAGGGGGATTCCTTATTCAATCCGGCTGTTAAGTTTGCCCTGTTGAAATATGTTACAGGAAAGGGAATACAAGGAAGCCCTCGAGGCATTTAACGAGAAGAACAAGGAAAAAGTACAGCTAATCACAAAATTGATGGAGGTTAGTATATATATTGTGACGTCAAAACAAAACTTAAAAGATGCAAAAGCAAGTAAATTTTTTTGTTTCAGGTGACTGATGATCTCACCTTGTTGTTATCTGTTTTTATTGATTGAACAGCTGGTGAGTGAAAGTGAGAGGTTGAGGATGAAGAAGCTGGAGGAACTCAGTAAGAACATAGATTCCATACACTAATATGGCTTTTTTAGTGCCGGTTAACTGATTAGGATTGTGTGATGTATTTAAGGTGATGACTTTGATATTTATATATGGGTGTTACTGGTTTTTGGGTTTGGCGTATCCTATGGTATCTTTGTTTCGTTTCATTAGCATTTGATGAACCTTTAGCTGATTTAGAATGGGAAATACCCTATAAAACAGGTTTGTAACTAAAACACTTCGTGACTGCATTTGCTTCTCAGATTTTTCATGCTCAAATCTTTTGTACTTTCTCTTCTTTTTAAGTTTTCTGTAATTCAAAAGCTCGTTCCGAAACAAAAGGCTTGGAAAGGGCCTTCACTTTGCATTCTGTAAGTTATTTGGCGTCCATGAAATTAATCCACAATACGCCATTAGCAGTACCTTCAGATTTCTGGTAGCAGCTTGCCTCAAAGAAGATCCATTTAATTTTGAATTTTGTGTGCAGTTATTGTTATGGCAGTTACCTATTAAAAGATTTTGTCATTGTTGAAACTATTGTTTCAAAGATTTGTCTTGATGATGTAAGCGGTGATTCTGAATGAATTGTCAACCATGATGATTGTCAATGTTTTTTTTCTTCCTTTAAGTTTCTTGTGAATGAATTCTACGTAGATGTTGTAGTAGCTCTTAATTTGTAGGTGGTCAATGTTACGCATTGCTATTCACTCCATCTAGATTCTTCAAGCCGAAGGGTCATCATTGCATCTGTATTTAAATCCCAAACGTGTTGAATATCACGATTTTAAGAGGTACAGCATGAATTAATTGGGATAAACTCTGGATTATCATTATTTCATTTTAAAATATGGTCGTTATTAGGGTAGAATAGTTAATGACACACATTCAGCCTCTTAAAGTCCAAAAGAACCTCTATCCATCAAAGAAGAGTCATATTTGTTAACGCCGAGAGGTACATGCCTTGTTCCAACCGCACAAACAGGATTGAGTTCTCTATCGAATTCAGCGGTGAGATAGTTGAATCTTTGTTTGTGTGACTAGGATTCTTTAAGAATCTACATCGGAACAGGGTTCAAGCATCTACTTTCATGGATTTGGAAGCATATTCGGGGAGGACTCTGTAATGGAAATTTGGATGTTCAAGCCCTCACACATTAGAATATGATTCCAAAAATCCAAATCCAAAACTGCTAAAATGGTTTTGTTAGACAAATCTGAAAAGGTTTATGCCGAGACGGCATTGGGCTAGGAATTGTTTCGAAAGTGATTATTTTATTAAAAATAAAGTTATTTATTTTTAAAAGTTTTTAATAAAATTATTTCATCTCAATGGTACATATATTTATGCCAGAAATTATAAACAGTTTATTTCGGTTAGAGAGTGGCTGTGCCCATGTTTTATACGATTATGGTGTTACTTATCCAAGGCACCGTTTCAAATGTTGCTTCCGAATTTGACAGCTGACCAAATATCTTCAACCTTTCACCACCTATTTTGTGTGCAATTTAAAACCTCAAAGGAAGCATTTATATCTTTGAAAATTGTAATCAAACATCATTTGGTTGTGCCTTTTTTAACTTTGTTTATCCTCTCAAATGAAAATCTCTTTTTTAACCGGGAATTAATCAATGATTTTCCTTCCAAAAAATTTGTGCAAAGCATTTCTTTAGAAGAATGTTTATTAAGGTTTAAACTTAAACCTTAACCAAAAGTATTTCCAACAGATAGTTGGAAATTACTAATCATGTTCATTAATTCATGATCAAACATTCCATTTAACGTGAAAAAAATATATGAAGTAAAAAAACCACGGTGAAAGTTAAAAAAAGTGAATCATTTTACACATGGGTTTGATGAAAATATTGACAGGGAATATGTAAGGTGGCCCTTTTAGTTTGCCGACATTCGAGGCAAAGTCATCTGTAACATTCGCAAGCTTTTTATGACCGTATGATCCTGTTTAAACAAAGCAATGATTCAAAATTCTCGAACAAGCTTTCCCCTTTTTTTTTTCATCCATGGTATAACAGCAAAAGATGTAATGTTAAAGGCGGATGCTTTCAACATTAATGTGTTGGGAGAGCATCTTATGATCTTAGCAAGTACTTCTTAGTTTTTCAATTTCTTGGGTCAATTAGACCCTACTGGAACTTTCCTGGGAACTTGACAAAGAAGAGCCACCTGGCATTTTGGCGTGTCTTGGTTAACTTTCAGCTCTTAATTTTTAATGCGAATTTGCCTGTTGGATTAAATGCGAAGGGGCGTGGGGGTTGGGCACGAGATCAAACGTTTTGGGTCAAAGTTAAATCTCCCGATGCAGGAACGGCGAGGCTGCAGGTTTATTTAATAAGCATTTTATACTACAATTATGTTCTTGTTCATGGATTTGAGCTTAGATATTTTAGCCTTTTAGATCAAAGAGCAATTATTGGGTAAAGGATTTTGAGTTCCAACGTTCATTAGATTTGCCAGTTAAGAGTTCATTGGGGGTTAAGCTTAGCCTTTAATTTTTGTATGTAGCCAAATTGTTAAGCAGACAAGTAAAAGTATTTGCACTTAGTGCTTGGGAAAAAGAAAAAGAAAAGAAAAGAAAATTAGACGGAAAGTGTAGAGAATCAAATTTGTCTATTCCAATATGGCGATTAGAAGTTAAGAAATCATTTAACTTCGTATCTGTCGATGACCATTTGGATTAAAAGTATCTCAAAAACTATGGAATTTCAAACATTCACAAACGCCAACCGAGTTAGAATCCATCTCCAACTCTCAAGTCTCAGCTTACTTTATCCTTTAAAAATTCAAAGTAAAAGGTTACCAGAAATAAATATAATGCTTCTGAAGTCAGAACTAAGTTGGAGAAACGTATCAAAAGTGGGTTTTGTTTTTATGAGCCAGGCGGGCACATTATAGCCCATTTTATTATTCCGTGATAAAAGCTCAAGAAATGCAGACTGGATTTTACATTGGGTTCTGATTTGGAATTGAGCTTTCAGCCTGCCCTGTATGGCCTGAAAGGATTAGCTAGCTGGGCTGAAGTTTCACGCCTATTGCACTATAGGTTTTTTTCCCCCCAAGCCGAGCGCAATTACAAGGACAATTTTTTTATATATATACAGAAATATCGTAATCTAAAAAGATGAAAAGAGATTACAGTATTAATATTCAAAATAAAAATACATCAGATATAATTTTTTAAAGATGATTAGATAAATCAAATGTACTAAGTTTAAGTTCGTAAATAAAATCCTTAATCCAATGAGATACCAAATACCCTACTTTTTCTTTTAAAAAAAGAGGAAAACTAGAATAATAAAATATGAAATGATAAAAAAAAAAATCAAACAAAGACAAATACATTTTTTGTCAAAAATTAAAAAAAAAACTATCTAATTTTAGTTTGAAAATAACATATTAACAAACAGTGACAATTTTTATTGTTTTATTCCATCTTTTTATAATAATTATATCACTCGCGTTTTGTCCTAGTTATAATCACAATGTACAGTAAAACAAGAACCTAATTATTTGAATAAGAAAGCTTAATTTGTGACGTGCTTTCTAGTTCTCATCCATGACTCGATAGTTATCCAATTGCCAAATGATGATCAATAATTGATTCTGCTGTCTACTACTTCTCTATCATATTTTAATCTCTTAAAAGAGTTAAGAAGCCTCCATTACATTTCCTTCAACTACTGGATATGCATGAACCTAAAATGATTATTGTAACTAAAATACATGCATGTTAAATTATGAGTTTATCTCTTTTCACTTAATAAGTAGGAATTAAATATTTAAGCTTAAAAAATTATTATTATTATTAAAAGATAGATTCACTTACACAAGTATAAAATTTTTCAGTTTTATATAATGTTCTAATCATTAATTAGTATTTATCCAGTAGTTGAAAGGAAATTAAAAATAAATGAACAATTAATGATAAGTTGACTTACTGTTAGAAAATATTAATCAATAGCTAGAGAATTGTGTAAACTAAAAAGTTGTACTTATGTAGGTGGACTCTTATTATTAGTATTATTATTTGAATCTGATGCGTAGTTTAAACCTATCCATGAATCGGGTTACCTATCCAAACTTAAAGATTCGTTTAATATTTAGGAGGGTTGGATAAAAATATTAGACTTGACAAATAAATTTGGGCAAAATAATAAGACTTGTTTAAAATATGAGTTGAATCTTTGCTCCAACATTTAAAGTTTTAGCTCCACCTAACCTATTTTTCAATTATAATATATATTATTTTTACATTTTATATATAATGTAATTTATATGAATCTAGAATAAACATATACAATATTGTAATATAAACATTAAAAAAATAGTAAACTTTCATATTTTAAAACTTAAAAAAAAAATTAAAAGATTTTTTTATTTTTTTTAAAAAAATAATATGGATCGACTTAAACAAGATTAGCCACTCATTTATAAATATAAGTGAGTTTGAGTAGAATTTGATGCTTATGTTTTGGGCCGAGCTTGGACAACTATACATGATGTTGAGACTATCATTAAGCTCGACCTAAACTCAGCCCATAACAAAGTGGTTAGTACCTTACCAGTGAGCATATAGTTTTTGTTTTAGTATAGGTACGTATTGGTATCGACGTATTTTATTATGTTATTTCAGATTTATCGATATTTTTAAATATTTTTCGTATATATATTTATATCCTATTTTCAAGTTTTAATAAAATATATATTATATATACATACAAATATACCTCTGTTACACATATATATGTTTCTATGCAAATATAAATTTTATATTATAAATATTCAAAATTCAAAATTCTTAGACATCAAATAAATATATAAAAATATTTTTAAAATTTAAAATAAATTATTTTTAATTAAGTTTAATAACCTCATTTAATGAATATGTTTTATTTTTACATGTATTTATAAAAAACGATCAAAGAAAAAAATAGAAATTGATTTAAAATTTAAAAAATCAAAATCTTGTACCAATTGGCATGAGCCAATATATATTGGTAATGATTGATACAGATTGGTACAAAAATTAAAACAGTATACTATTAGATACTACTAGTATTGTTTTATTTTACTTTAAAACCAATATATATCGATTGATATGATCGATATGGTACATTACAAACAACTATGCCATGGACATCTTTATCCTATCTCAATTGATTTATATTATCACCCTTAATAAATGATATTGTGTAAATCTAAAATTATAATTTCAACATTTACAACTTCTTTGCATATCTAAACCACGGCATTCACTAATGTCATTTTTTTTTCTTTGTAAGCATGGAGGGACATTCCGAACTTGATCCAAAACAAAAGCATATGATCGACATAACTTGTAATTAATGTTCCATAACCCAAATTGTCATCATATGTTTGTTAAGACTAAAATACAATAGTTTTAACTTATATGATTGAAAATTTTTTTAATGCAGAGAATCCATCTACCCATTTCCATATCTAGGGTTTGATTTATGTTTGCAATATCCATTGGATGAGACATATTGGCATGGAATAATAAGACATACTCATGAGTTAGTTTATTTTTTAGAATTCCTATGTATATGCATCAAGGGAAATGTGATTGGAAACAAAACAAAATTATAATACTAATATACATACAGCCAAACTGTTCCATTTTCGGTTGACAAAAATTGGATGTGAAAATTATTTTGTAACTTTTTTTTATTGAGTGTTCTATGTTGGTTTTAAGTAGATCTATTCACTATAAGTTAATTTGATAAATACGACTCGTATTAAATTAAGTTCAGATAATATTTTTTATAATTTAAATTTTTAGCAATATTTTTTTGGATATTAATATAATTTTTAATGTTTTAATGCATTTTTAAAAATATAAGTTCACTAATGATAAAAATTTTATTTAAATTGTATTGCACTAAGGGTGATAATAAGTGATAACCGATAACATTTTCTAAACAGCAAGATCGATAAATCTCACGAAAATTACTTTTAACAGTTTTACGGTCTATCTAAATGACCCTGAAAAAAAGGTTGGTATGGGTCTACGACCGAGCTGGGATGCTGGGGTCCACAACAAGGTACGGTCAAAATTTGGACCTTGTCCGACACGTGGAAGTGGAGGATCCGTGAACACGTGTGAAGTGTGCGACGAGCTGAAATTTGGACGAATTATGTGGATGCATCGAATGACGGTGGTGCATTTATAGAGACACTGTTTACTTTTGTTGTCTTCACTGAGGATCTTTGCTATGTTTAATTAAAGAGGGAGGCCCCCCCACTTGGAAATTTTGGCAAATGTTTTAATCGAATGTGGTCACCCCTCGCTTTGTTTTTTGTTCGGACAAAAAATAAAAGGAAAATTGATGTAGCAAAGTGGGAAAGTGAAAGTAAAAGGTATAATATATATATATATATATATATATGGGGGTTTTAATTTTGAACCTTTTTTTTTTATCATGAGAGAATAAAATGGGGTTTTGAACGTGAGAAATAATGGCATTTTCCCGACCATTGTAAAGAATTAATTTCTCATGCTAAATGTCCAACTTAATTGATTGACATGTACTATATGAAAAAATAGATAATACTTACAAAAATATAATTATTATATTATTTTTTAAATTCAATAAAAATATTTTACAATGCTAATTAAATAATTTTTATTTTATACTTATAAACATTTGTTAATTGGATCATATTACATGTCCTTACTTTGAATTGCAAACTGTTTCAACGTATCAGATGTCAGCTATATAAGTGGTGGTAATGTTAATGAAACAAATTAACATGCAGCTTCTTGAATTTGCAAGTAATAGTTTTACCTTTGCAAAATTATTATTATTATTTTTTACCTTTTAAATCCAAGTTAATATATATTTACATTGATTTTGTTTTTATATGCAAAATTAACCCCTTTTTTTTAGTTCTTTTTGGTAAATAGTTAATTTCACCTTTAATTTAACAGCTAGGGCATGTGTGGAAAACGATTGGACTTTGTTTTGGGTTTGTGGGGGGGGGGGGGGGAAAAGGGGGGGGTTTTTTGGGTGATTTTTCCCCCCCCCCCCCCCCCCAAATTCCATCTGAGCCACTCCGGATTTGTCAACAAACAAGATGCATGTTTTGACAAAGTTTTTATTTTATTTTTTTCCCCTTGTTGACCGAATTATCAAATCTTGGGCCCTACCTTGGCTGCTGTTTGCTTGCTCCACTCTCATAATTATTGATGGGTTCCACCAAAAAATACTCAAGCAAATTTTACGGTACCAAATTATTGATGATAGAGGTTTTTTTCGTATAATTTAATTAGTTTATCTATTTATTTTTATGATATGATATTTAATAATATTAAAATTTAAAATTTAATATTTATAATATTTTTATTATAATTTATTATAATTTTTTAAAATTAATGTCAAAATTTATGTAAAACAAAAAAAGGGATAGAAATTTTTAAAAAATTTACCTCTTAAAAAAGATGAATGAATTAAACATAAGAGTAACATTCTAGGTTATAAATTTATTTGATCCTATTACAAGTATGATTTACTTCAATGGATTGAGCAAACTTCTTGATCAATGTTGTTTTGCAAAGAGAAACGTTCATCTTTTTTATTCGCCAAAAAAAGGGAAAATAATTTATGACATGACATAAAATTGAGGTTTACTGGATGATGATAAAAGAAGATTGACTGAAATTCTTTTCTAAAGAAAAAAGAGAAACAAATAAAATATCTAAAAGATTGAGATAAGCACGAAAATAATCTGGTTTCTTCTAAGGTATACAAGTGGCGTTAGAAACAACTGGGTTTCGCAATAATTTAGTCAAACCAGTTAGAAGCACACTATCGAACTCTAATGAACAAATCACTTAATAATGTATGATTTTATCGGCCATTTAAGTAACCAAAATGATAGCTTCATCCAATTATAAAAATTTACAAAAATGTTTCTGGTGTAGGAGTGCCACGCCATTTACCATCCTCCACCAACAAAAATTATAGCTTATTATATATACAATTTTTAGCCTATTTCTTCTTGTCGGACCCAGCTGCCCACCAGCCCTAGTGGCCGTATCTCAGGTCCTTAGAAACACCGTCTCAAACATCATAATGACATGTGGGTCTCCAATCTTGAGACAAGGTCATTCATACATTAGATCACTAGTTTTTAACTCAAAGAGATAGTAATACTTGACAAATAATCTAAATAGGTATAAATAACATTTATCGTAACTAATCAACAGTATGCACTTTTTTCGATCCTAAATCTCATGTCTTTTTTTATTACTTCTCTTATTCTTTTTTATTTAAGTATCGAAATAGGTATAGAAGATCTACTTTTAAACACCATAAACCCTTATTATCTGTTTGAACTTAGACCGCAAAAACCTCCACCTTTACCTCCACTTACCTGAAGAACCTCAACAATTTTTCTTGGTTCCGATCCATTTTTCTCACCTCCTGGAAGGCCGAAACAAAAATTGTTAATTTAGAGGGAAAATTTTCCAGGAACTGACGATCTGCAGATGAATTATAGAAACCCGAGAAGAGTACTGTTTCCTTTTCTTTACCTAACTTCAATAATGGATGTTTTCTGTGAGAGTTTTATAAGACAAAGCAAACGACAGGTTACATGGTAGCTACTAGAGTTTTTCTTGGGAAAGGAAACTAACATCTTTTTGTAACTGCTACCTAACACTTCAAAATACTTTTTCACCTCAATTCTCAATATAATATATATATATATAAATATATATAGAACTTTGCTAAAATAGTTGGGAATTTTGTAATGGACAAAGAGAAACTTAACTGAAAAATAATGTACATTGTACCCCATAGTTTACTTTAGGCAAGGCCTATGAGTGCGACAACTTGCTGCATGAAAAAATTTATTGTATATAATAGTATATAATGAAACTTATTAAATTATTTTCGTCTTCATGGAATGAACCTTTGTTAATCACTTTCACAATTTATAAGGAAGTGAAGATGTGACAAAGTCAATCAACTTAAAATAAATAGTAAAAATACAATTAAATTAATCTTGAATTTTGATTTCAGGTGTCATTATCATTAAGATGGTTACAATTTCCAGAAAAAAAAAAGGGGGAAAAAAAGAGAATTAAGTTAATTAACCAAAGTTAAATAAATAAATATATAATTACTTAAAGTGCCGCCTATGATGTGAGCTTTCGGCAAAGAATTTATACCTTAAAATTCCCTAATTAATGTTCAAGCATGCCGGTTGTTGGGTTTGATAATATCCTCCCTTCCACTAATTTCTTTAATTATGTTTTGATTACTTATCAACAAGTAATAATTATTGTCATATAAAGGCCAATGATGCAAATCCGTGTAGCCGAAGATTCTCAACAAAAAAATAAAATAAAAGGATAAAACCATTAAGAAAATGAGAAGCTAGAAAGCAAATTAGGTGGATTAATTTAATTATGCTAATTTTTGTCGTTAATTATGCATTGTGCGTGAATTCTTTAACTTGGCTTGTTCCCCGACAATTTCAAGTGATTGAGATTATAATAACATAAAGAGACAAAGGACACAAAGTTATGTGGAAGAGCTACGCAAAGGCAATGGCATGAACAGTTCCTACATACATACAAACAAACATACATATATATATATATATATTCATTGTTTTTAAGGGATTTGGATTATTTGTCTTGTAAGGGTTCTTGAGCTTGGTAAAAGATTTTTGCTTCAAGGATGTTGTGTTTTATTGGCTAATTGTTGTTTAACCTTTTTTTTTCTCTTCTTGTCAGTTTAGGTCGTTTAATTTTGTACTTAAAAATTAGATTTGTTTTCTTGTTACCTAAATGGAGCAATTATTAACGCAAACTTAATATACATATATATATATATATGCATATTATGGTAGAAGTTTCCTGATTATTGTACAACATTTATTTTTATTTTCTTTTTCTACTTTCTATACATTTTTCAGTGCATATACATAGAGAAAATTAAAACATGCAAATAATCGATTAATTTTATGATATTTAGGTAGGTCTTTGAAGAAACCAAAAAATCTTAGTCCATAAACTGGCTGGCTTCTAATTTAAATTATTATTATTATTTCAAAATTAACTCCTTAATTTCGTTGATGAGTTTTGCATATTCTTCTTAATCTGCTGCGAAAACAATGAATAAATATAAATCCAAGGTCCCCCAACCCCATGCATTAGGTATCCAATGCTGTATATTTATCAATAAACTGAAAAAAAAAATTGTGCATCTGATTTGCATATGGGCTATTGGTTATGATAATAAATTAAGTATATTCACTTGAGAATTTCTATATAAATATTTTCAATTTAAATTTGTTTTGACATTTTGATCTCTATTGTTTTTTTTATTATTATTTTTATGGAAGGTTTGTTCCCTTTGCTAGTATCTACTAGCTTATTATAATCTTTTGGTTTATTAGTAATATTCTGACTTAATTAACATAAATAAAAATCTAATTAACAATGCTATGGTGCTAAGGAAGATGGAAGATGTTGTTGTTGTTGTTTATTATATCATCAAGATATAAATGTTTGGAAAGCCTAGCTAGCAAATATTTATTATTAGGTTTTGAGGAAGCTAGCTATTCGCAAGCCTTTTTAGTTAATTTATATAATTTATTAGATGAAATAATGCACAAATCAATCTATATTTTTTAAGCTGCTTCTTTAAATTTAAAATCTATGGAATTTCCTTGAGGACTACCTTATTTATTAGATGAACTAATGCACAAATCGATCAAATGTGTTTTGATATTTTTTGGTTTCCAAATCCGAACCTATTTACTAATCTTCAAAACAATACAAGATGATATTATCGCTAGGGCTGAGAAAAAAATTTGAAGAAAATTGAAAATTGATTTAAATGGTAGTATTTAATTCAATTATGATTTAATTAAAAATTAAATATATTCGATTTAATTCGATTTTTAATTCATATATAAATTTAAAAAATCTCAAATATTTAAACCACGCATAATTCAATTTTTAATTTTTATAATAAAAAAATAAATATTTTATTTTTTAAATTAATAAATATAACTTAAAATATTATTAAAAATAATTTAAAACTTAAAACAATTAACAATTTAAACCGATAAAATTTAATTCAAATCAGTTCACTTTTTAAAAAAACCTTAATATTATAGATTACCTGCAAATTTTTTCTTTTTTTTTTTTTTCAAAACCTATGACCCATTTATCACGAGTATCTACTGCTATCTTTTCAGTAAAATGAACTGGTGGAACAGTGAATAGTGAAAATCTGTACTCTAAAATTAACCCCTCGGGAAAAAAAATTTCTTTATCGTAAAAACAAAATGAAATCAATTACTCCGCATACTAACTCAATTTGTTTAAACTGCATTATATACAAGTGAGAGAATTACGAGTAATTTAGAAATAATAATAAAAGAAAGCAATTACCTTTTGTTTATCTCGTTAAGTAAAAAAAAAGGGGCAAGGACTTCAAAAAGTTATATTAAAGGATACACATATCTTTGTTTTACTATTTGGTGGTGGGAGTATGTGAATCTGGCAGGGAGGTGGCGCATGGCGCGGGGCGCAGGCCTCGGGGGGTTGCCTCTTGCCTCTCAAACATTCATTCCTTTTCAAAAGTCTAATTTCATTTCGCTTACAGCTGCAAGCAAACCAAGAAAAAGAAATAATACCAATAATAATAATAAAAGTTACCGCAAAAACTTGCTTCAAGGAAATCGAGTGGGTCACGCTTCACGCGTCACTCATGTCGAAAGGACTTTTTATTTTTTACAGTGGTACGGTTCTAATACTTAATATTAGTTTTTTTTATAATATATTTTTTAGAAAATAATAACGTTAATATAAAAAAGACGCCAATTTTATTAGTATATTATTCACGTGGAAAATCGGATGTCCAATTTCAAACATCATTTTTGTCCTTTTAAACTAATATTGATTTGTTAAATGGACTTGTCACCATTAGAGAAATAATAATAATAATAATAATAAAAGCTAAGGATACGAATAACACAACGGGATTACGAGTAGCGACCAATGGCTTTTTAAGTCAAACGTGTGGTGGTCAAATCTACTCAGTAAAAAGAAAAAATATATATTAATTAAATTTATATAGTTTCTTTAGAATTAGCACTTTAATTAATACAAATATAAATAGATTATCGAAATTTTCCTTCCAAAATGAGATGCCTAATATCTAAAGTAAATTTGTTTTAGTTTTAAGTGATATTTGATAAATGATGATTAAAAAAAGCCACGGTGAAATTAATAATGGTGAGGATTTTGGTAATTTCATGCGATTTTATTTAAAAATCGAATTACTTGTCAAATCAAATTTTATATTTTTTAATTTAAATTCAAATTAAAATATTAAAATATTAATAAAATTGTTTAATTTAAAATATAACTCTAAAATATATTAAAAATATTAGTTTTCCATTCAATCTCATTGCTAAGAAATGATTACTTATGTCACTAATTGTAAAAACTTCAAGCTAAAATAATCTATTTTTGAATTTATAAGCTCAACCAATTTATTTTATACAAAATAAGATATTAATCTTAAAATAAAAAATAATTATATTTAAATATTAAATATTAAATTTATTAAATACGTCAATAAATTTAAGCTCTAACTCATTATATAAATTTTTTTGTTTGGTTAAGTTGACTCCGCCAATCCTTGCCAGTGGTAAAAAAAAAAACAATGGTAACTGGCAACCAGTAAATATCTATCAAACCAAATCCAAAATAAAAAATATTTATAAATTGAGTGGTAAAAAATAAAAAGAAAAGGTCAAAAAAAAAAAAAAGGAAAGAAGGGAATTAAGATCGAATACAGTGGAGACTCTGGAGAGGAGCGTCAAAGATCGAGTCAAGATCCGGCTCAGTAACTTACTTAGCACGCGCGGTCTTCCTTTTTTTTTTTTTCCTTTTCTTTTTGTCGTTTTCTTCCCATTTCGGCTCTCGAGAATCTCTTTTTTCAATTTTTTTCCTAAACTTTTTTCGTGAGATAATCCTCTCCTTACGATATTTTCAGATCGTCAACGCTTCTTGCTTTGTTTAAACAAACCTGGAAGGCATGGAACGCACCCAGAACTTGCATTCTAAGCTGGACATCTGTCGATCGAACAGACCTTGTCTGCCACGTGGCGGATTCTCACATGTGAGTCTTATGGCATTTTGTTTAATGAGCTCGTTATTGGCTTTTGTTTTTTTTTTTTTTTTACTACCTGAGTTTAAGGAACAGTGGTTAACGAGGTTGAATTTGAAGGTAGTTTAAGTCATTTCAGTAGGATTACTCTATTTGGTAAGCTTTTTTTCCTTTTACTTTTTTGGAGGATTATTAATTATGTAAAAGTACTTTGAGCGTGTCTAGCTGTAAAGTTCATTTTTTTTGGCTTAGGTTGGGCTAAGACAAAATTTAATGATAATTAAGTTTTAATGACTCAACCTGTAATCATATGTTGGACCAATAACTGTAACGTTGATCCTTCCACTATGCTTCCATCATTGTCTTGTTATAAAAATGTGAAACGTACAATCCAAACTCTTAGATCTTAAAGTTTTAATTAATTTATATAATTTATTAAATATTTAATAAATAAAAATTTTAAAATTTAAATTATTTTTTAACCTTAAGATATAATTTTTTTAAAGCTTTTAGACATTTACTTGAATTGTGTTGAAATTTAAAAAATAAATTTAAAATGTGTATTCGATCAAATAATGATTGATTAGTTAAAATAAAATATTTCTTTTAATTGAATTAGATTTTTCACTCATATTTTGAATTTTAGTTTAAAAAAAAAAGTTTATGTAAATAAAATTTAAAACTAACGGTAAAGTGGAGTATTTCAAAATATAAAGCCACTGATTTAGAGTCCTATAACCATTAAACCAACTAAAATAACCCTTGAGGAGGCCAGGGGTGGTTCCTCAGAATCTCGGGAAAGGTGTGAAGGACGTGGAAAGATCCGTTTGGTTCTGGCTAGTCAGCCAACCAGCCAGCCAACCAGCGCAGTTCAAGCAAATCCTGTGAACTCTAACCCAGTTACGACAAAAGATAAATATATATATTTAAAATTTTATAACATTAATTATCAATTTATTAAAATTTATATAAATATAAATATTTTAAATATTATTATAATATAATAAAATATATAAAATATAATATAAATATATAAATTTATCTGTTTCATCTCTCTGTTTCTTTTCACTGTCATATATATATATATATATATTATCTCCATGTATTAAACGCAGAAATTGTTATTAGCGAAAAAAAAAAAAAGGAAAAACAATCTCAGCAGATATTGTTTTTTTCCTTTGAGACTGTCAAACAACCAATCAAATACTGTTTTTTTTTTTTTTTGTAAAAAAAACACAATTTTTACTTTTATCTCTCTCTCTCTCTCTGTTAAACACCAGATCCTATCCTATAGCATAAAGTACTCGGCATTGCTTTAAAAACACCTACAATTTGCAGCCACCCCATTTCTTCTTTATTTTTATTTCTTTCATGGTTTTGTTGTTTTTACTGTAAATATTAGGGAGCAGTATTTTATAAAAGTTTATTTATCACTGTCTTGTTGGCTCGATATTGTAAACTCTACAGATTTGAATCAGGAACTCTACTCATTCCTTCCCTTTATCTCTCTATATTTCTTTTATTTATTTTTTCTCCTGCTCGCTATATTTGCAGGCCAACTTGGTCTCCTTCAAAATCTCACCCTTTTTATTTTTGCTTTCGCACTACATTTTTTCTGGTTAAAAGTTGAAACCTCTTCAACTCCTTCCTGTTACTGCTGGAATTCAGAGCTTGTTGAGATTTTTTTCCCTTTCATATTGCTAGGAATTCTTCTTCTGCCAAAGGAAATCAGATTGTTCTTTTTCTTTTTCAAAAAAAAGTTTCTTCTGATGATGGCTCACAAGCATTTGCACGAGTTACTTAAGGAGGATCAAGAGCCATTTCTTCTGAAGAACTACATTGCAGACAGGCGTTTTCAACTGAAGAAACCATCACCTCAAACTCACCTTCAAGTCAAGAAACGAAGACCCATCTCTCAAACCTCAAACTTTCCTTCAAACTTATGCAAAAACGCTTGCTTTTTCTCGTTCCATGACTCGCCAGACCCGAGGAAGTCTCCGTTGTTTGAGTTTTCATCCCCGGCTAAAAGCCCTTGTAAAAGCCCTAATGCCATTTTTCTCCACATTCCTGCAAGAACAGCAGCTCTCCTTCTCGAAGCCGCTCTCAGGATTCAAAAACAATCTTCATCAAAAACCAAACCCCAGATCAAAACCAATGGCAGTACTACTTTCGGCTTTTTTGGTTCCATTCTAAAGAAGCTAACTCACCGCAACAGAAACCGAAAGTTTGAAATAGCCAATGATGGAGCAAAAGTTTCAGTCAAGGACATTTTAAGGTTGGATTCAACTGTGGGAAAAAACAATCCAACTCAAAGGAAAATGTCTTCAGCAATGGAAGAGCAAAGTGGTTATGAAATGGGGTTTTCATGTTCTTACAATGGTAGGCCAAGCAGTGCTGCTTGGTCAGAAAGCAATGAAGAAAAATCCATGGACATGGATTTGGATACTTCAAGTAGTTGTAGCCAATCCGAGGATTTTGAAGAGATTTTCATGTCCAAAGATGTTTTAGGAAATAAATCAGCTTTTTCTTCTTGTGACAAGCACTTTTGTGAAAGCCCTTTTCACTTTGTGCTTCAAAGAAGCCCTTCTTTTGGTCACCGGACACCCCTCTTTTCTTCCCCTGCAACTTCCCCAAGTCGCCACCAAAAAGAGGTTAGTACATTTAATTGAAAGATTCATAATAATTTTAATTAATCAATCAGTTGGTTAATTAAAACTGAAACACTGGGACAGTTTAAAGCCTCATCATTTCGGGAAGTATTTGAGCAAACTCTTGACTCAGGTGACTGAGTTCTCTGACATGCTTGAATTGTCGGCAAATGTAATCCAACTTGGCTGAAAAATTTTGGCCGGAATTTGATCTGAATTGACAAATATGCTCTTTTTGCTTGTCCCCTTTTGTTGGATGCTTTCGGTTGGTTTGAGTGCTTTCGAGGGTTATATATGTCATTAGGTATTTATCATGGACATTTCTTGTAATGTCAGCTAACTGTACTTTTGATCATGTGTCTGCCATGCAAATATTATTATTATTAAGGGGTCTGTTCAGTAATTAACTTACCAAAAGGGATAAATCGACTTTCGTTTTTTTCTATTGGATTCCATCGTCAAAACCAGACAACTATTTCTAAATTACTAAATTCAGCCTGCATGTTTTTTTTCTTTTGCTATAAAAAAATTTGATAAGAAAATTCAACAGCCCTCAATCAATTATCAATTATATGTATTAACAACTCATTAGAATTCTTTCACCAATTAAACTATGGAATTTTTAACTGATATCCTATTGAAAAATGTTGTCTGAAGAACAACATATCTTAATCAAAGGTTAGTTGTTATTGGATTGTAACAGGAAAAGGAAAATTATGAAGTAGAGAGCTTAAAAAAACTGCAAGTAGAAGAAGAGGATGAAGAAAAAGAACAATGCAGTCCTGTATCTGTTCTGGACCCTCCATTCGAGGATGATGACGATCGACACGTGAATGATAATGATGATGATGATGGGAACGATGGTTTCGATCTTGAATGCAGCTATGCGATTGTACAAAGTACGTTTTCTAATCACCGTATACCATTCGTTTTGGTTTTGTGAGGTCTTTATCAGTCAACCAATTTGCTGTTATATTCCATATTAATGCATTTGCTTAAAAAACTTTGTTAGCCAATGTACAGTTTAATTGATTGATAAAGATAAACATCTTAAGTATATGCATGTAAAATGTTGTTGATTACCAAGTTAAGATTTCGCAGAAGAGGTACAGATTTTGAAGGTGATGATGATAATATATATGTGGGATCCATGGAGATTTTGTTGCCATTTGGATTTTAGTGTGTAAGTTAGGCTGAATGCCTGTTGATGAAGCAGACACCAATGTTTTGTCATAATTTCATGTGTGACCCACATTTTCAAAGTTAGGAGATCTGTCTTAATTGTGCTTTGTACTCTTTTACTTTTCAGTTTGTTGGTCCATTTAATCATCTACTTAAAACTTTCAGGGTTTATTTTGAGAACTTTATGATTTTGATGATTCAAGCCATTTATATCTTCTCTTGGAAAAACTTATAAATTTGGCAACTGATTGCCCCATTAATCTTCTCTCCCTTGAGAGCAAAGGAGATGAAATAATTGAGGCAAAAGGCATTTAATCCATTTTCCTTTTACAACTAGGGGGAAATGATCCATATCTAGAACTTCGAACTTATACACGTGGGGCAGGTTGAAATTGAATTCAGCTACAAATATAGACATAAAACCAGAAAGAATTTGGTTATTACTCCTTGACAGTCACTGTCATAAGTTTTGCTTATGCCCTTCTCTTTAATGGTGGAAGCCGGACGGCTTAGTTTTTTATTTTTTGGTCACAGTTAACTTGGATTTGCGAATATGGCAATCTCTCATACCCTTTTTTGGTTTCTTTTCTTTTTCTATTACTCTCTGGATTTTATCTTGATTGTTTTCAAATATTGTCTGCATTCTTCAATCTGTTGGAACCCATTGAATTTGAAATCATCTCCTTGATTAAAGCTCTCAAGATAACTGTTGATTATGTATTTGAAGCTTATCTTAACCATAGTTTGATCTGTGTTACAATTATATTGATGTTGTCTTCGGTTTATCACCAGGAACAAAGCAGCAGCTACTGCACAAACTTCGTAGATTTGAGAAACTGGCCGAGTTGGATCCAATTGAACTTGAGAAAAGAATGTTAGAACAAGAGCAAGATGATGATAATGATGACAATGGAATTTGTGGCCTAGAGGAAGATGACGAATTTGAGCACGAGTCAGCTTCATCAGATGGTGAAATGAACGTTGATGGATTGCTCCAAGAAGTGCTTAAATCAAGCTTCCACAATCTAAGACACGTCCCAGAAGGCATGAAAAGGCTGGTAACAGATCTCATCGCCGAGGAAGAGACATCACAGCAAAACCGCTACATCTATCGAGAAGTGGTGGCTAAAAGGGTTCTTAAGAGGATCGAGTCATGGAAGGAGGTGGAATCGAACACAATTGACATGATGGTCGAAGAAGATTTCAGAAGAGAGCTAGATGGTTGGAAGATAAATCAAGTGCAAATGAGAGAGACAGCATTAGAACTTGAACATGCTATCTTTGCATTACTGATAGAAGAATTATCCGAAGAACTAGTTTCTCAAACCGTGGTTTAATGGGGAAAATTTTTGAAGCTAAGATGACGTTAAAAATGAATTTTGGTTTCACTTTCTTTCATTTTTTTTTTCCCTTCAAAGTCATGTATTAATTAGAAGAGTACAGTTTGACTTGCTCTTAAGTTATAGGCTAATTAGAAGAGATGTAATGGAGAAAGCAGGAAGGATGTGGGTTAAAATAGCAGGGTATTATGTATATGAAAATCATGTATTTAGAGGGTGTAATGGTTTATGGATCCAGGCATTAATGAGATATATTTACAATTCCTAGCTCTTTATATGTGTGTGTGTGTATATATATATATATATATATATATTATTAACATATTTTTCTACATCAACATTGCTCTCTTACCCTTGTTTCATCTTTAGATGTTTGAGACATAAACCAAATTTTACTTGCAACACAAATTTCAGATGTCTGATTCACTCTAACATATATGCTTGCTAACTTGTCAGAAATTGTGTAAAACTATGTTATTTATATTAGGGTCTCACTGTCAGATATGGGTTTATTTATTCTTTTAATTTTTTTATATATTTAGAAGGCATTTGAGGGTTTCATCTTCGCATCTATGTCTGAAAATATATCGGACATAAATATTAAAATTTTTACTTAAAAAAAAATGAAAATCACAGCAACATAGGTGGAAAGTTATATTTCTTTTCTATTCATTTTTACTGTATTTCTACAACAGAAGCGATTGGTGATCATGGTTTTGATCAAAAACATTTAGGGTAGGCATAGCTTCTGGTTCAGGTTTCTTTGTACTGAAAATATGGCTGAGGGGGGGGGGGGGCCTCGTCAAGCAAGGGACAAAAGTTGATGGGAACGTTATCTTGGCCTTTTCTTTTAATTGACGACCATGGATTCTTTATTGATCTTTTCGCTTCTTTTCATTCATTTTTGCCAATTACTGAAAAGAATGAACGTTGTTCTTTACGCATCTTTAATATTTGGCTATCAAAGGATAATTTGTTTCTTTCTTACATATAAACGACAATATATATATATTTGTATGTATGGGGGACACTGTTAAAAGTCACATTATTGTTCTGGTAATAGCAAGCAAAATTTTGCCATCGATTGGACAATCGATCTAAAAATAGCATTATATCACTAGATTTTAGCTATATTGAAGAATCATTTCGTAATTTTGCACCTTTCTAATCTCCCTTGTTTTAACTATCTTTTAAAGAAGAGCTAAGCTAAAAAAAAATTCAAGACAAAAAAACCTGGAAGATAGTGAAAATTAACTCAATTAGACCATTCACTGGCTCCTTTTCTATTTTTCGCAGTCTTAAATCGTCCGAGGGTTTAGATTTGATGCGACAGCACAAGGGCTAAGGCATTGCATTAGGCTGAAGAAGTGGGGGGAAAGGGCCCCTACTAAAGGAAGGGTGGAGCCCATGGTGGATAGGTCTAATGAACTTAGAGGTATTGAAAATTCCCTGAGCCAGGACTTGTTCATGAGCCATGGTCCTACTCTCACCTTTATGGTGTTTCAGCTTGTAAAACAAAAATTTATCATTATCATTGTTGGAGTATTAATTTTTAGAATCAATGGTCCTTTTCATTTGGTTTTATTTTTTTTTTCTTTTAATTTTTTGAGATTATCAATATTTGATTTTCGTTGTAAAATTAAAAATTCAATACTTATAAAATACGTGGTTGTTGAATTGGTTGTTTTATTTGATGTTCACTTATATATTGAAAACATAATTATGTTATGTGCTAATTCGTTGATTTTTTTTATTCAATGATTTCATATATGAATACAATAATTAATTATGATTGTAATTTTTTATATATAAATATGTAAATTGTCTATGAATTATAAACGAGCAGTATGTGGATATGAGTAAATGTAATCAGCCTCTAAAGAATTCAAAATAACAAAATATATCTAAACAACAATTGGACCAGTTTGATATTAATTGGGTTTTCACATCAAATCATGAAATTGTTGGACCATTCTAAAGTAATGAACATGAATGAATTTATCCATATCTTTCTTCAATTGGTTCGATTTGGTCTATGAATATGTTTACTTGATACAATGATATTATCATAGCAAGCCTCAGCTTAGGATGATTGAGGAGCAGAAGTGGCTGTATTTAGGCATATTGCTCAAAAGGATACAAGAAAAAGGCTTAGGACTGGAAGACTTTTTCAAGGCCATACATACAGCCCCTGGAAACTGAAAGCAAGTGAATGTTATTCGGAAACTATTCATCTTGGCAGTGATGAATTTCTTGAGAAGCTGGTTCTTTAGGGTTGCTTCTTCACTGAATAGCTTCAAAAACTTGGAAAAATAGTTCCTTTGAGCCTGACAATCCTATAATCTGAGTCTCATGGATATTAGTACCATTTTTCTGAAGGGATTTTCTCCGATTGGAATTTGGACAATGTTTGAGGTCGGGTTTGGATTCATTTAACTATTGTTTTGGAGTTATTTCCTATGCATTGGTACGTCCTGATGAAGTTATTGCCAAGTACCAGCATTTGCTTGATTTGGTTTCATTACATCGGATCAGGTGACGAAACTCGAATGAAATTCTGGCGTGGTTTGATCGAAATGCCTCCTATAACCATAGATGATTTCGTGTGCTCTTTTATTGCTCAACACTGTGGCGCATTAGCAATGCCACCGGAGCGGTATCAAGCATTTCCACGGATTATGCCACTCCACTCGGCTGTGAGGTAAACGCCTCCAAGAATGTCCAATACTTACGCGACAGCAACATCTTCGAATATAATTTTGGAACTGAAGAAGTCTCACGATCCATCAATAATGATATAGATGAAGATACACAGTTGATGTTAACAACTATTCCTTAGCTGTTTAGATGTTCACCAGTATTACCGGAATGGTTGGTCTGCTCAATGGGCTAGCTTCAAACATGCTTTTACTTTGAAAGACAATGCATTGGCTGCCTTGATTCAAAAACTCTTTTGAGTAGTGGTCAGCAGTTATATCAATTTATGGTGCGCACCCCAACAAACTTTCGAAAGATGCGCACGTATATACGCCTCGTTATCAAAACCAAACATTCAACAAGAACTTTTATTTCGTCCTGCGACTTGGTGGATATATATATGTAATTAATGTGTTGAGCTTTCTTTATTTTTTTTATCTATTATTATTTAATATAATTTTAATTATCATAAATAAATTTAATTTTTATTTAATTTTAATAATTTATTAATGGGTCTTATAAATATAAATAGTGTTGATAAATTTATTAAAAAAAATTAAAAAAGTAATAGATTGGAGTCAATCCATAATTAATATTCAGCGGTTAAAAATTTTAACCTAGGAGCACGATTAGTCATTGAATAGATATTTGTGTAGAAGAAGGCAAATTTGAAGACATATCATCACTACAATATAAGTATCTATTGTCTTTATCTATAGACTAGTTTTTTCGACACATGCATCTTCACATGAATGATTAAAATATAGATATTATAAATTGTTATAACAAAATTTATTAATAGTTTTTTTATTAATTAATTGGATATAATATTTTTAAAGACATGTTAATCATTTAATTATAAGTTAATTTTTTTAATTATTAATTTTAATAAAATATATTATTTCAATTAGATATTATAAAGTTGATAGTTATAAAACTATATAATTTTTATACTTAAGAATAAGTTATATAAAATTTTATACTCATAAATATAAATTTTATTATTATCTTCAAACATTTATTGCTATATTAACAATTATTTATTTTTATGTTACGTATCATTTACTATTATCTTATTCATAATATCTTTTACTAGTGTATTATTAATTATTGATTATAATGATACATAATATTTATGTTATTAATTGGTTATTACTATTTTATCATTTACTTTTATGTTATACACTATATACTAAAATAGGATACATATTAAAATCATATATACTTTGTTGCTTTTTAACAACATCATTTCCCAAAACGAGTAACTTTAAAATGCAAAATTATTTTTCGTGCCTTTATCTACTATTTAGTGGCCAAGATGTAGTTTGTCAATAATTTATATTAAAAAAATTAGCAAAAAGTTTAATAACTTAATATTACTAAAATTGGAATTATAGAGTTATAAAATATCATAGGTTTATAGCTTTCTTTTTTCTAATAATCTTGGTGTGTAACATTAGTAACATCAAAATATTTCCTTTTTTAGTAACATTTATCTAATATTTAGTTATCTCAAATTTATTCAAAATAATACAACAATTGAGATAACTAAATGTATTAAAACTATTTTAATAATACATAAAAATGTGGTTACCATATTCCTAAATACACATATGCAAGAACATTTTAATTAAAAACAAATTAATATTCTTCAAAATTAATGTTTTTTTAAAACTATTGATTTTGTCCTTATAAAAATCTTTTAAACACTAAATATTTTAAAATAAAAATAAGAATATAATAAAATTACTTAACTTGAGTTTACCATTGATGCTTATGTTGGTAACAATAAAAGTAAAATATTTGAATAAAAATTAAAGAATAAATAGAAAATTAATGAGTACGTGTTTATTTATAAATTGGAAATTAAGTCTTTTATATAGGAATTAAAAAATTGAATCAGATTATATTTCCTAAAATAAAGATTCATTTAGATTTTGACTTAATTATGAGTTAATCTTCTAGATTGATATAATCGTAAAACTTAAAATAGAACTAAATTTTGGTGTTATAAATATGATTATACATTTAATTAAAAGTATCAATTATTTACTATTGTGTTACTAATTATTTACTATTATGTTATCAATTGTTTACTAATGATTCACTATCATGTTAATCATCATTTACTAATATGTTATTAATAATTATGTACTATATTAATATTCATATATTAATATATTATCAAACATTTTTTTATATATTATTAATCATTTACTACTAAGTAATTGATTATATACTATTATATAATTAATCTTTCACTACAATTATATTTATCATTTACAAATTATTTAAAATTTTCTATCTATAATTTTATTTAGTAAAATTTTCACTCTAAAACAATTCAATTTAATGTTTTAAATTAATAACATATATAAATTTACTAAAATATTATGTAGTTTAATAATTTTTTAATAACGTTGGTATAAAAATAAGTAATATATTACATTTTTTGTAACTTTTATCCAATTTTTAAAAATTAATGTTATATTTTTTAAAAAAATTTTAAAAAATTCATTAATTTTTAAAGTTATTAAAATATAAGATACTTATTTAGTGAAATAATGATAGTCTTATAACTTTTTCAGTACTTAATAAGCAAATTATTTTTGATAATTTTTATCTATTATATGGTAACAATGACTTTACATGCCTTCATTAATAAATTTTATAAAAAAGTATAAGCAAAATTCAGTGATTTGGTATTACTAAATTTTATATAGTTTTAAAATTTTCTGTAGCTTTGATATATTAAATTAGTAATTTCAAAGTATTTATATGATTTTCATAATGTAAAACTAACCCTAAGAATTATATGACATTATAGCATATTGCCTATAACTTTTATGGATAACATAAACAAAATTAGTTGTTAAGGTTACTAAAATAGTAGATAAAAATTTTTGAAAGTTTCTCAGTAATCATAGTTTACAATATTAGTAATATTAAATTATTTTATATTTTTAGTAATATTTATATATTATTTAGTAACCTCATATATTTTTTATGAAAACTTCTAAAAAAATTGATAATTTAGAACTATTGAAAATATCAAAAACTTAGTTATTAAAATAACATATATTTTATAACTTTCAACAACAATGATTTAAAAAATTAGCACCTTCAAAATGTTTAACTTTTTTATGTAGTCTTTATTTACTATTTAGTAATCATCAACGTATTTTATCAATATATTTTATGAAAAATTTGATCAAATTAAATAAAACGTTGCTATAAAACAATAAATATAAAGTTATATCATATATTTATATTTTATGCAATCACCTTGGTTTGTGTAACTAGTAACCTCAAAAAGTATTTTTCATAATATTTATCTAATATTTATTAGTCTTAAACATGTTTAAAATTATGTAATAAATGAGAAAGTTGAATGAAGGAAAACTATATTCAATCAATAATACACAATAATTGTTGTTAGCATCTTCTTTAATAAAAATAAGTGTAAGATGATTTTTAATTAAAATAAATAATTCTTTCTTCTTTCTTCTTAATTTTTCTTAAAACTATTCACCTTATTCTTGTAAAAATATTATATAAAAAATATCTAAAAATAATGAATAATAACAAAATGAAACTAATTAAATATAGTTTAATATACATATGTTAGAAATAACAAAAAGAACATTTTTGAATGAAAATTGAAGAATAAAATGTAAAATATATACATACACATTTATTTAGTTAAATCTAGTTTACTATACATAAATACGATAACAATAATAATAATAGTATAAAATTAATTAAATCTAGTTTATTATACACATGATAGAAATAACAAACAGAACAAATTTGAATGAAAATTGAAGAATAAAAGGTAATATATATATATATACATTTATTTAATAATATATATGATCTAAATCTAAAATAAATATTAGAAAAAAATAAGTCTTTGATATAGAAATTTGAAAAATATTAATATCATATTTGTCATATTGGAATCAAATCATGTATGATAATAATATATTAGTAGCAGTTTAAGCTTATGAGAAATTGTGTTTAATAAAATAAAATAAAATTTTATTCAAGTATTATTAGTGATAAATAGAATTGTACAAAGTAATTTTAAAATATAAATGTATGCGTGTTTGTGTATATATATATATATATATATTGATATACATATATATTATCATACATATATATGTTTAATGAATTTAAATAAATAAAATAAATATATATTTAAAAATATATGAGTCATTCGTAGCCGTTAAAAAAGGAATAAATTATGTTTATTTTTTTTATATTCTCGTATACTTAAAAATAATTTACTTATAAGTTATAAAAAGAAAAAGTTTAAGTATACATAATTGATTTTAACAAAATAAAAAGTTACACATGATAAATGGATTCGTTATCATAACTTTGTTTAAAGATAGTACGCTTTAATGTTAATGAAATATATTAATATTCTTTTCCAATATCATCTATATATTTTGCTAGGTAAGTAAAAAGACTTTGATTCGTTATTCACAATTTTATAAATTTTTTTAGACTTATAGTGCTTCGTAATTTACATTAATTATCTTCTCATTATTTCGATTTATAGTAAACACTATATTTTAACTAAAATAATTTAATTTTATATAGACATTATTTTAAAATATTTAGTTGATTTAAATAAATTAAAAAATTGCATATTTCAGTAGGACAATTTTCTTAATTCAACTTATTATCCATGATTTACAAGGTTTTTGAAACTTAGCGTTTTATTGATTTATATTAGTTATCTTCTCACCATTAATTTATAAGGTTACTGAAATATAAAATACTTATTTATTGAAATAATGATAGTTTTATAATTTTTTCAATACTGCAAATTATTTTAATAACTTTTATTTATTATATAGTAAAAATGGGCATACATGCCTTTTTCAATAAATTCTATAAAAAATATGAGCAAAATTCAATAATTTAGTAACTTTTCAATAACTTCAATATGTTAAATTAGTCATCTTAAATTATTTAAATTTTTTTCATTATATATAACTAACCTCAAAATGTATAATTATTTTTCATAACCTTTATATACTAATTATTTTAAATTTTTTATAAATAATTTTATTTAGAAAAAAATTAATTTGTATTTTCATTAAAATAGTTTAATTTTATGTAGAGTTTATTTTTTAATATTTAGTTTATTTAAATTTAAATAAGTTAATAAAATTACATATTTAATATGGAAGGTTATTAATTTTAAATTTATTTAACGTCATGTAGACTCTATTTTAAATATTTATTAATTTAAATTTTATTAATTTAATAAAATTGCATATTTAAACAGGTATTATTAATTTTAAAATAAACAAATATTATATACACTCTATTTTTAAATTTATTAATTCAAATTTAAATAGATTAGTAAAATTTATACATATTTAAACAAAATATCTTTCTTAATTTTAAAATTTTAAAAGGATATTTTTGTCTATTACTTTTAATACTGTTAAAGTTTATACTTATGTAGAGATGATATATATATATATATATATATATATATATATAGAGAGAGAGAGAGAGAGAGAGAGAGAGAGAGAGAGAGAGAGAGA
>JBBYHO010000022.1:659855-772833 GCA_038382025.1 Adansonia gregorii | reverse complement strand
TATATATATATATATAGAGAGAGAGAGAGAGAGAGAGAGAGAGAGAGAGAGAGAGAGAAAAGGGAATCTCAACTTGACCTAGATGATGAACTTCCAACCTTAAACTTAATAAATATTAATTTTTAAAAATAATTACATAAATTAATTAAATTAAATTTTAAATATAAATTATATTATAATAATACAAAAATAGAAGTCTTCAATGACCATATCAATTCAAGATTAATTTGAGTTCGGAATATCGATTTCCACGATTATGCTGATAAATAATGTTTGCGGCTGCAGCCTGCTTGCGTGAACAGCAAGGTAATGCTTGGCAAAACCCCAGAATTCCATGTGTATTCAGGACAAATATTCTGGGCTTCCTCTTCGTTCTGCAGCTGAAAATTTGAAGTTTCAATGTTTAGACTTTTTATCCGTCAAATACCACTTACGCGCCCCTACCGGGACTCTGGCTTGTGCATGTAAACACGAAAAGCAACTTCTGATATTCATTTCCCTTTCAAAGCAACAAAACGCTCTTACAATCATTGCTAATTAACAACAGCATCAGAAGAAGAATTGGGCCAAGCAATTGAAGAGATAATCAGGGTCATATCGGAATGGAATGAGAAACTTCCTGTAAGCACAAGAAGCCAAAAAAACTTGGAAAAAAAAATTCAACGTCTCAACTCTCAAGCAATAACAATACTGCGCAAAGTTTCCTGGTCAAAGACACCCTGGAGGAGTTTAATCATAGCTTGAGCGATTCAATATATATATATATATATATATATATATTTCTCGCGTGGGGTTAATGGACCGAGTTAGTAGCTAAGGTTAAAGCTTGAGCGCTTAACGATACTGACGGTCCAGCTTGGAGAAGTTGCCCAGGGGGAAGTTTAGCAGTGATTACCAGTTTGAAACGCCACGCATTGAAACCACATATTATAACAGTCATGGTTTTGATTAGCGGGGTTTGACTCACGTTATTTTTATTTTTCCGTATATAATTAATCATCATTACCAAGTATTATTTTTATAATTAATAATTAAATTTTATATATATAAATAATAATAAATATATTTAAAAACTAATAAACTGAATCCTAAACCGATTAATATATATATATATATATATATTTCTCAATAATATAAATACGGTAGAATCTTATTTCCAGCTGTGACTCTACAACCAAGAACAATATATCTATGTATACTCGCATAATAGGAACGGATGTAAAAAAAATAATGTTAATTAAAAAATTAACAAAAATTCATAATAAATGCTGAATTTTTAAAAATGAAATTACTTGATGGTATATTTTAATTAAAAAACAATTATATTTATGTCATTACCTTTCACTTAAATTGAATATCTTTGAAATATTTTAACCAAAAAAGAAATAGCAGTAATGTTTACAAGATGATCAACGAAAATTCGGATGCAAATCTCATATTATTTTCTGTTTTAACTTTAAATTTTGGAAGCAAATGATTGATTTCTCATTTGCTCCCATAACTTTTAGCAGTAAATGTTCGGGACTTCCTTTTCCTCGCAGACGAAAGTAAACATGTTCTTCGAAGATTCCCATAAAAAAAAAAAAAAGCTATATATATATATTCTTACCATAGAGAGCATAACATACTTGATCGTCATTTTATTTATTCTAAGATAAAATTTGGCGGCTTAAGTTATTAAAAATAGGGAAGACTACGATCATCTCATCATCATTGAGAATTGTTGACTCTCTACCCACATTGAAAGTGTTGGGAAACAAAATGCAGCATTAACTTCTCGACAACAGTCAAATGTCAATGCCAATCGGTAAGATTTTAACTTTATAAATTGATTAATTTAATAAAAATGCAAAATATTAATATTAAATGAATACTGTTGGTATTAAATAAATATTAAATGTAATAAAATTTTAAATAAAGTATGCTCTTGATTTAATGATGAGATTTGTAATCTAAAAAAAATAAAAGATAAAAAGTAATAATCAACATGGATATAGACACTAATTTAATATGATCTAATCAAATTCAATTAATTCGATCATTTTTTTATTTTATTTTTTATCTGGATCGAATTACTGTCAATTAAATCGATTTAATAAATAGATTCAATTCAATTTTTTTAATAATACAATTAAATAAGTAGACAAATTGTTTCCCATTTCTTTCTTGATTTTAGTTTAAAAATCATAATTATTTTTGAAAGATGTAAAAATAATAAAATGTAGCACTGATTTTTTAATAATAATAAAAACAAACACTTTAATTTGTTAATTTGGCAATTGTATCTCATTAGATTTCATTTTATCAAATCATCGGTATTCAAAGGCTTAACAATTTTTCATTATAGAAAACTTTAAGAAAAGAAAATATAAAAGTTTAATGCAAGCAAAATCAAAATCAAAATATAAATATTAATTTTGGTGGTATTAATGATCTCTCAGGATTTTTACCACCTAATAATCTTGGTGACGTGGCCTAAAGTATCCTGGTTTATTATTGACAAGGCCTTGGAATATAAAGATAATGGATCTATGATTGTATCAAGAAAACTCTTTTTGATTGGCTTTCCTCTAATCAAAGTCAAATTAAAAGGCGGTGTTATACACGTTTTATATACTGCTGATAAGTTAATCATGAATTTACAACTATTTATGGAAAACCCATAAGAATTCAAATATTCCCATCTTTGCTTTAGTATTTGTTTAATTAAATATTTTTTTTTTCAAATCGCCGAATGGCTGAAAAAAATATTGTACCAAATAATTCTTGGCTGAGCATTCCTTTTCAAATAAATACGTAAAATAAAATATAAAATAAAAATAATTCTTGAAATTATATATGTTCATAGGTCAATCAAAATCAAAAGCCTTATATCAAGATCCAATCGAGTTCAGATTAAGAGCGGCTAACTAATCCTTGTACATTTTTACTGCGCATAATGATATATTAAGTATTAATCAATATCAAAATTCCATGGGATTCATATATAGAAAGAAGGATTCATCTTGTAATCGAAAGGGTCAACGCACGAATGCAATATTGACAGTGAAAAAATAACTGTGTCATCAGGTTCTAAAACGAGTAATCTCTTACTTTTCAAACTTAAACATGTCCAAATCCTATGAACCGTTGTTATTACATATCTATATGTAGTATATTTTTGAACTTTGACCAGTCGATTCAATTTCAGCTTAGCCCTATAAATATGAAGGCCAACATCTCATGGCATCCATAAATTAGCTCTCAAATTTGTTTTTCTAAAGGGGAACAAACACAGGGAAGGCATAGGTTTCTTTTTTCTTTTTTCCAGCTTTTTTCATCGCTCTTTGAAAGCATATTACAAAACATATTCCATGAGAAATCATCTTAATTCATCAGGGCAAACGAGTTTGGAGTCAGCCGCAAAAATTTGCAGCAATCTAAGAAGCCACCAGCAAGTTGCTTTGAATGGAATAAATAAAGCTACAAGCAGCGGGCAGATAAGAGGTTTGAAGGGTGGGTCAGATGCAATATCAAGGTCGGGGTTTCAGGGAGAAGTAGAGGGGTCGACGCCAAAGCTCGAGCGGTTTAAGATAAGAACAATTGAAACATGTCAGGTTGTGAAGGATGAGGAACACAAGCCATAATCAGACACATGACAGCTGTTTGCATTACTCTTTTTTTTCTTTATATATATATACATGTTCAAATGTTCTTTGATTCTTTTATAATAATTATGGAAATTTTAAGATAACACCAAGGATTTGGTAATTCGAATTAGATATGTTGATTACTTTGGGTTTTTATGTTCTTAGAAGAGCCTAAGTTAATTTATAGTTTTTAATAATTTTGTTTTGATTTGGAGACGAGGATTTGAACACTTCAACAGAAAATCATACGCTAATAAATTGAATTAAATGCTCGATCCATAGTTTTGATAATTGATTAATGAAATCAGTCAAATTAATGCATTTATAAACATAAAAGCGAACTTGAATCGATCACTATTGCAATACATAAATCATGATACCTAATTGAAAAAAAAAATCTTGACTTTAGTAATAATTAATTGAATTAATTTTGGGTTATCCTATGATAAAGGGGTGTAACAACATGTTTACATAACAGATTATGGTTTTTACTTTTTACTTCCTTCTCTCTTTTATTTTACTTTATCGCTCGAATATTTGGAAGAATTATATAGTACAAATAGTTTGTAAATGGAAAAATATCATATAATAGTGAAGTTTTTAGATTTTTCAAGTAATTTTAATAGGATAACTTATATCTCTTAAATATAATAAAAAATTAATTAAAATTAAAAGTAGATACAGGACAAACTCTTAAACCTGTCATAAAGTTTAAAAATTTTCAAATACTGATCCTTTATAGAATACTAAAAAATATATTAGGAGGTTATTCATTTGTGTGCAGAAAGCTTGTTATAATAGCTCCTATGAGACCGAAATAAAATAGGGAACAAATTCTCATTTAACGAATTAATAAGTTCTATAATTCACCATCGACCAACAAGCTGGAATAGCTCAGTTGGTTAGAGCGTGTGGCTGTTAACCACAAGGTCGGAGGTTCAAGCCCTCCTTCTAGCGCAAATTGTTTTTTTTTTTTTATTTTTCAATCGTATACTCAATTTGGCACATGAGAAATAATAACACCATAAAGACGATCAGAGAACTATAAAACAATACTAAAACCAAATTGTAGTATGAACTTAAGTTCTGTCTGATGGATACTCTTTTGTGCTTAAAATGACTTTGAAATTGGTTCGTGATTCCCCTACGATTCAAGTTAAATTTAGATTATGTCGAGTATTTTTCTGAGGATCAACCATCGTAGGCTTCACAGTCAATGAATCCAACTGTCTCATCTTATGACAGCATTTTGCTCTATTTTATATTTTAAATTTTTAATTAAGATTTTGCTAATAATTTTTTAATGTTATTATATACAATAATATTTTCACTTAATACAATGCAAATGATAAAATAAACCCTTTTAATTGTATAAAAAGCTTATTAAAAAAAAAGAGAACAAAGTACTAATCTTCCATTTTCTTTTCTTCTTAAGTTTCATATTGTTTAAGTATTATGATTCGGATTCCAATGTTTAGCATTTGAACTCTTAAACTTTAAAACTGCAATAGAAATGATTTGAAAACTTGTGGCATTTGATGAGATTTTTTCTTTTTTTATTTTTTTTAATGGTTCAAACGAAGATACTTTTGCCCAATAAAGAGAAATCATATCTTTAATTAATGCCTAAATCAAAGCCTTTCAACTTTCTTATGTTTCATGATTAAGCTTTTCAAGCGTGATAACTCGCTTGGGCAAATCAATATGACAATTTTCTATTACAATCAACTTAAAAGTTTGATATTTTTTGTATTGTAGTTCGTTTAGTTTATACAATTACTTTTAATTAATAATATTTAATAATTTTAAATTTTAAATTTTAATATTTATAGCTCATTATTTTATTTTTAACTCGAGATCTTCTTTATATATATATATATATATATATAAGTAAATGGCATGCCCAATGTTGGAAACCCTAGATCTCCTGCTTACATATTTTCTGGCTAGGAGTCAAGCCTTTATTTGACTTTCTTCTCCCACCTAGAGGTGTCGATGGGGAGGTTAGGTCGGATAGTTGCTTGAGTGTTTTTTTTTTAAAATTTTTTTATGCAAGCTCAAAATTTGAATTTACTATTTATAAATAATAAAAAAATTAAAATTATTTTTATATTAATATTAATATATTTTTATAATTAAATTTAAATAAATATATATTTTTAATTATTATATAGTAATTTAAATTTGACCAGCGTAAATTAAAAAAAGTTGTGTCCAACATCAATCCAAACATATAAATTGGCCTATTGATCTACGGTCCGACCTCTTTACTTTTTCAAGTGCCCGATAAATGGCCTCGTTTAAAGTCTCAAAATTTTTTTTTTCCAATTTTCATGTCTGGCAATATTCCCTCTTCTCATTGTAATTATTGAGCAATTCTTCCACTTGAGAGTTTTTCAATTTCATTATCATAGATGGGGTCAGCAACCATCATTCGAAAACCAGCCCCCCGACAGTGTTGGATCTCCATGAATTAAAATTTCTAGGTGACGACCAATCATAATATATAAGCTGCAATATTGAATGAAGATGCAGGATACATTCTTTCATTGAATAAAGCATAGCTTAGCTTTTCACTTGCCTAATATCTTGAAGTTAACATGGATCTTTAGTAATGATAGTTGCTCGAAAACTTTGCCCTAACATTTTTCACCCTTGCATGGCATACGCATGGTTTGAATATGTCATTCAAAACAAACATAAAAGAGATTTAAACCAATTAATGCATGTAGTTATCCCTAAAAAATAATATCTAATAATTTTGATTTCAAATCTTAATATTACGATATATATATATATATTTTACTTTGATTGCTGTTTTCTTCATACCTAGAAAAAATAAATAAATTTTGTTGAGGTGACTTGGATTAACCAATAATAAGGGCACTTGGCTATAGCATATGACCGATTGATGACCCACATTAACTGGGAAGCAGGCCATTGAATATATTGACCCCCAAAAATTATTGAAGAAAATCTTCACGAGTCAAAGGGACAAGGAAACTCATAAGAGAATATGAGGTGCGTATTATAATTGAAATATATATCTACCGTCGCAGTTAGGAAAATCAAGTAAATAGATGATAGCTACCCTATAAATTATTTCAAAAACCCCATGGAAAATATTATAAATATATGCTTGAATTATAACATATTTTCTCATCTTTATTAGTTTAACAATGACGTGCTAAACGAAGAGCAACAAAGGTTAACATTGAAAAAGAAATATAATTAAAAAATTTGATTTAATTTGATTGATTAATATAATTATATTTAAAAAATATATAAACATATCTAATATTTTAATTCTAACACTTTAGTAAAGTTTTTTTTTATTTTAAACATAGGCCCTTTTGTAAATTTAAAAATTATAATTTTATTTTAGGCTGTTTGACGGAAACCTAAGCAAATGCCTAGAAAATCATGATTTTCATCTATCAATGGAAAGGGAGGACTGGACTGGTAACCAGCCAAGTGGGGAGGGCCTACATGGAAAAGCCTCATTGTACTCCAAGCTCACACTACAAGATTGCCTTTCAAACCTCCCCTACCCCCCTCTCCTGACCTGATCATGATGAGACCCAATCATTCTGCATGACTACCAGGGCCTGGCCCGTTGGCTAGCTGCTGCCTGCCCAGCACCTGATCAGCTTAAATTATGGGCCATTAGTGCTTTTTCCATTTTTTTCTTTGCTATTGCCTCTTCAATTACTAGTATAAATACATTATACAGCTACAAAGAGTACTAGTATATTACTCTGTCACAAGCATTAGTAATATATATCTGCACGCATGCATGCATGCATGTTATGATCAACATTCAGAAATGAAGTATTCAAGATACTTGCTAGTAATGACTTAAAAGGCTAAAAATCTGAATTAAATGCGTTTGTAATCCTGGTGGCAGTGCAGCGTCGAACGACAAGCCAGCTTGAGAATGTATCAAAACGACCAACCGTTTGGGCCATAGCCCCAGGGAGACAGGGACCCTAATAGTAGCCAGGGCAAATAGGGTTGGAATTCGGATCCACGTAATGTCTAAATGCGTCACTGCCTCAGCAACTCATCTGTCCTTTTCTGTCCTGCAATTTTTGTTGTCTTCTTGCCTTCAACCATGTGTCCCGCATTAATTACAAGAACTAGCACGAAGCAAAATCAAAGGAAAACAGGTTCTCTTTAGCTTAGCTTAGGCTTTACTTTAGAGCAATTCGAGAGAAAAAAGATACGTAGGAGCATTGTCCTGTGCTTAAGTTCAAGTGTTTTTTTTTTTTTTACGACGACCCGATCCGACGATCGACATGGACATGGATGATCATCATAATAACTATCAATATGGCATGTCTGACCTTGGGCAACTACTCAACGGGAGGCCAATCCATTTCCAAGCAATTCCTCAGGGTCCTCTTCCTCAGTTAGTCTCCTCCTGCCACCGGAATCTTCAGCCACCACAGCAATCCCAACAACACCGCTTTGATATGATGCAAATGGTAGGTACGCAAATTGGTCCCGAGTTGCTGCCTCGTGGGCTTCATTACGAGTTCCCTTCTGATTCTACTGCTAATAATGCTACTCCCTGCACGGCTGTTGTTGTTACTGTCACTAATGCTTCCACTCCAAGTGCCAGTTGTGGGTTTGATGGTGAAGCTGCTGCTTTTGAAGGTGACTCGGGAACTGGAAGATGGCCTAGGCAAGAGACTTTAACACTTCTTGAGATCAGATCTCGTCTCGATCCCTTGTTCAAAGAAGCTAATCAAAAGGGTCCTTTGTGGGATGAAGTTTCCAGGTACACTAATATACTCCATACCCTAATTCTCTCTTTTCTTTTATTTTTCTCTTCTTCCCTTCTTTCATTAGCAAAGGGTTTTATGTTCCTTTTCCCTTTTCTTTATTTTTTTGGTTTTTCTTTTATAAAGAATCGGTTCTTTTTATTTCTTTGTTGCTTACACTCCAAAAAGGGGAAAAAAAAAAAAGAATCTTTGTTTTGTAATGATTATCGTGCGTGGCTGCTTGCTTGCTTTCTTTCGGTTTGTATTCGTCATGGTAAAGATCGAGTAGGCTTTGCTTTTCCAAGTTACATGATTTTCAACAGAAAAATATGTGACTTAGTCCATATTAATCAAAAAACAAGACTCCATTGTGTTCCTTGATGTTAATATATTATTAGAGAAAGCTTTTGAAACAATGGTTTAAAGAAAACGACGACACCGTGAGCAAGTTCAGTTCAGAACCAGTTGCCGTGTTACACCTCTACCAGTTTTCTGTGCAGCGTTTCTCGGGGGTTTCTTATAACTGATCATTTCAATGGCCTTCAACTGTGCAAGTTTTTATTGGTGTTGTTTTTTTTTTTGGGCTATGAAAGTACTGACCTTTTGATTGCTTTACCCATCTAGTAGTTCTATTGGTAAAAGACGTTTTATCAGTCCCCTGCAAAGGCCCATCTTTTGTCTGCAATTTTGAATGGTCAAGAATATGCTAGTCTGCTTGCTTGGGTTAACTGCGAATGCTAAGTAAGGGAAACACGCAGTTTTTTCATAAAATTGGCAAAAATCATCACATGCTCTTTTCATCCTCAATTCTTTTTTTTTTTTTTTCATTTAACCAATTTGAATTAGGGTTCTGTCTATTCATAGTTTTCTTTTATATTTACATTTTAATTTATTGGCATTTTCCTTTTCTTCTTTTTATAGGATCTTGTCTGAGGAAAATGGATATCGAAGGAATGGGAAAACATGCAGGGAAAAGTTTGAAAACTTGTATAAGTATTACAAAAAAACAAAGGAAGGGAAGGCTGGAAGGCAGGATGGTAAGCATTATCGATTCTTTCGGCACCTTGAAACTCTATATGGAGAGGCCTGCAATTCAGTTTCAGGCCATGAAAGTCACCTAGTTGGGACCAATTTCATGTTTCATGGTACTCACAACAGCAATAATGCTCAAGGAAACCAAGAGGTTTATCGCCCTCAAAAACTCTGCGATAGTCTTAGCCTCTCTAATACCTCTGAATTCGACACTTATTCCTCGGATGATAATGATTTAAGCACTGTAGCTGCAATGGAGAATGATTCGTCAGAGAAGCGGAAAAAGAAAAAGGGTAGTATGAGCTGGAAGGCAAAAATAAAAGAGTTTATAGACTCACAAATGGAGAGGCTAATAGAGAGTCAAGAGGCGTGGCTAGGGAAATTGACGAAGATTCTTGAGCAAAAGGAGCAAGAAAGGGTTTTAAGGGAGGAAGAATGGAGGAAAGAAGAGGCAGCCAGGATAAATAGAGAGCAGAAATTTTGGGCTGAAGAGAGGGCATGGATTGAAGCTCGCGACGCTGCTTTAATGGAAGCTTTGCAGAACCTGACAGGAAAAGAATTCAAAGGTATTACATCACCTGAGGAGCTAATGGTAACTGAATTGCAAAACCACAGAGAAACCCAGAATGAGAATGGAAGTGAAACAATTAACATAACTGTTAAGGCAGATGGGTGGCAAGAATCTGAGATTTCTAGGCTAATACAGCTAACAAACAGCATGGAATCGAGGTTCGAACGAGGAGGGTGTTCAGAAGAGATTCTGTGGGAGGAAATAGCCGCTAAGATGGCTTGTTTAGGCTTTGACAGGAGTGCTTTAACGTGCAAAGACAAATGGGATAGCATTAGTCCTCACGTAATGAAAGCCAAGGGGAGTAACAAAAAACGGAAGAGCTCAAGATTCCTTGGTTATAGTTATCAGAACACTGAGTCCCTCTATAGCCAAGGAAGAGCATACTGTGAAACTAATGATCGGCAAGGACATGAGACAGTGAGACTTCAAGCAAATGACGGCTCTTCCCCTTCTAACTCTAACGCTGGCAATGCTGTAAATGATAGTTGCTTTCGCTTCTTGATGGCTGATGGAGACGACTTGTGGGAGACCTATGGTTTGAAACTCAGCAAAAGTGAAAACCAGTAAGTTGAAAAAAAAAAAAAACAAATGACAGATTCCACAATTGTACTTATCCCACATGATATATATATATAGGGTGAACGGGTTCAATATCTTGCTTGGGAGATTGAATAAAAAAAGGCTTAAATGTTGCTTAAAAACATGGAATATACTCATCTTAACATTTCTGAAAATCTTTCCAGCTATGAATGGAAATTTGATTATGTTTAGTCTTTCCATCTATTACTTTGTTTCATGTTTACCGATCATTCATTCATTTGATGTTTAATACTAATATCTGGTGAAATTTTTTTGTCTTCAAACATATGCAACATGTGCATGAGAACATTTGCCCCCTCGTGTGCCTGCAGCAAGGGTTAAAGAAACAGTGACTTAGACCAGATTATAAACCATGACAAATCTTTTCAGATTGTGTTGTCTTGCGTCAGATTTGCACCTAAGATGTAGGTTGTTTCTTAAGTGGGACGCCCCAAGAGAGTGTGTGTGTGTGTGCGCGCGCGCGCGTATCGAAAGTGTTTGGCATTGCGAGTAAATGTCACAGGTAAATTTGTATGGTGAACATGGGAAATCCAGGAAAGTAAATCCGGATAAAATTAAGCTCCCCTGACACACGGGCGGTTGCCCCTCAATGACAACTTATTGACGATAAGAAAGTTGTTTCTTACATTCAATTCTTTTCAATGCCACAAGAAAATGTTCATCTGGCAAAGTACTTTGATGGAAAATCATATAATCGGTGGTGGGGAGTTGAAAATAAATATAAATAATCTAGCAGCCTTCATTTTTTTTTGTATGTTTGAAACTTCTTGACTATTTAACAGCAAAAGCGTAAGTGGGAAATAATCAAATTAACCAAAAACAATAATATACAAGAATCAGAAGAATACTTGTTTTGAAAGAGGCATTTATATTATTAACCCTTAAATTGAAATGTTTTTGCAAAAATCTTTCAAAAGATTTTAATTTTCTTCTTCATGGTCTATAATAATTCTATGGTTCACTAGCTAGTTTTGGTGAATCACAAAAAGAATCTCTATTTGAGACAAATGCTGGCTATTGCAAAGGCATCAACTTCCAATGAATTTATTCTAATATTGGAGCTTAAAATAGGTTGGCAATGCTGCAAAATGGTGGAAAGCAAACAAAAAAGAATGTCTATAAAAGTGAAATGCAGGAATAAGAGTGTTTATCTCTGGGGATAATTTTTGTTGATGACAGTGGCTGGCAGTGGTGCTGGCTTAGATCTCTTAGGGTGATGTTTTTGTTTCTTTTGATTATGTGATCTTATTGTACACAAAGATGACAGTGTTTGTTGGATTTTTTTTTTTTTCAGTGTATGTAACTTTGTTCAAATCAAGGCGGAAGTAGAAATTTAATTGTACTTGAAGTAGTTTACATTTTGGTTAGTGATTTTTTGACATATATGTGTGCTTTGGACACAATGAAAAATCATCTTTTCGGCTGTCCTGCAATACTCCTTTTTCTCGTTCTGTTTTCTTCTTTCTAAACTGATCTGAGCTTCAAACAAACCAACTTCACAGTGAAATCACAATTTTAAAAATGCCATAAGCTATGGGCATATATGTATAGAAATAATGAATGGATGGATATAAAATAATGAATGGACTTTGCTGGTGCCTTCCACGGAAGCTTTCACTTTTGAATCTACCACACTTGCTTCAAGTAACTTTTTCTTTTTCTTCCAGGCAGGGATTGGGCCGTACTTCGGAAAAAAGTAAAGAAAATTCCTTCCCACGCAGGAAAGAACCGAAGAAAAGGAGATGCATTGCAGATTTACAGTCATTATTACAGAAGGAAAAGTACAAAGTGCGGCAGTGGCCTTCTTTTATCAGCTTTCCCGAATCCTGAAGTAACGCTTGCTTGTCCCAAGCCGTAGTGGCAGTTCCCAGTTTCCAGTGCACTGGCGGTCAGTCAAAAGAAATGATACTACGCATTATTACGGGGAAAAATTGAAATTTAAGCAAACTTTGCCTTTTTGGTGATGCCATTTGATGTGACTGGTTTCTAAAACAAACCGAAAAGAATCTGCCAAACCCACCACTTATAGAAATCTGAAATACTATCCTTGCAACAATTTTCGTGATCAAATTGATTAGAGTTCTTCTAAAAGATGGTATCATCTTCTAGATAATAAGCAGCATTAATTTTACTAGAAGACTCTTTAGGGACTGAGCGGTTTCATTTTTCATGTGTGAATAATTCTTCACCTCTCTCGTAATTCTTTGATTTAGCAAACTCATCTACCTGGTTAAAGCTGCATGTTTGTATAGAGTACTGATTACTGAAGAGTTCATTTAACCATTTAGTCCATAAGAACTTGAAAGAAGTATGGATAGATTATCAATTTAATATTGATGCAAACCCAGATTAGAAACATTATACTAGAACCGGATTTTTTACAAGTTGACACACCAATCGCTACATATTATTGTTCATGAAGTCCACCTATGGAATATATGAACGATAACTGGTCATGGAAAAGGGAGCCTGCCAATCTGAAATGAAGAGAAAACTGGCAATTTTGGGGCAGAATGTTTACATTCATATGAGTTTTGTGATGAACTACAAATAATCAAAGAGTGAATAGAGCCACACCCTGAATTAAAGAAATAAAAATGTGACAGCAAATTTTTTTCCATGTGTCAACGGATTCCAAGTTGGTTGTCACTGTATTCATGGACAACCGATGCACTTAAAAGGTAGAAAGAAAAAAGTGCTGAGGAGACTGGCAGCCCAATGAGAAAGGTTTGATTGGATGCCTTGGTGGAATGACAAGATGGAAAAAAGCATCATCTCCGCCTGGATCTCACGGGGACAATAAAAGTTCTCTTTCAAAAGAAGCGACTGATGATCAGGCCTGCCAGGGACCCAAACCAATCCAATGGGCTCCTTTAAGTGATGTCCTAGCTGAATTTCTAGACCAATGTGGTATTGGGCTTTGGCCCGCAAAATCCAGTCGAGCATTCTTTGTTAAAAGGGCGTCTGCACTCAAGACACTGTAATAATAATAATAATAATAATAATAATAATAATAATAATAATAGCAGTTAAATATTTGATAATGCTCCCGGCAGTATCACTGACACGAAGGTGATAAAATAAATTTAAATTTAAATAAAATTTAATTTGATAAAAAATAAAAAAATTAATTTTGAATTAGCTCGAGCTCTGAATCATTCAAACCTAAATTAGTTTTAGCTCCAAATGATTTAGCTAAAAAAAGCTTGAACTTACAAAAATTCAAACCCTAGAATGAGTTTAACCTGAATTTAATATTAAAAATAAAAATAATTAAATTATAATTTAATAATTTTTTATAAAATAAAAAAATTTTAATTATCAATTTCTCAATTTCTTATAATAAAAATATTTAACAAATTGATTTTATATGATAAATTAATTTTATATCATTTTGTTGCTAACAAATATTGATTTTAATTTATAAATATGATTAACAATATCTTTTTATAAATTTAATTAAAAATTAATACTTTTTGCCACTACTTAGTAGTGTTATATATGAATTTTAATTGTTTTATAAATTTTTAAATATATAATTATATGTTTTAGAAATAAATAAAATTAATAAGTTGTTCATTAATGAAATTAACATTAACATATAAAGTTTATTTCAAGTGCAAATTATATCAGATTAATATAAAATTTATTCTTTTTAATGATATGCAAAAATAAAAAATACAAAAGTAAAGAAATTTAATATAAATTTAACTCTCTTTTACCAATCAAACAAGTTTATTAACTTTTTACCATTAATCAAAATTAATTTTTTGAAAATAAAGAAAGTTAACGTAAACATTAGTTCTTTTTATTCACTATAAAATAAATTTATTTAACAAAAATTAATTTAAATATTTATTTATAAATTTGATAAATTTTATTAATTGTGATTTAAAATTTGAGTAAATAAATTCATTTATTTACTATGATTAATTAAAAATTAAACCTTTGAAAGTAAAGTATTTTAATATAAACTTTAATTTAAATTAATTATTATAAAATGAATTAATTTAATTGTCTTGATTAAACTAAAGTTTTTATTTATAAATTAGATAAATCTTATTAATTAAAAAAATTAGTTTTAATAAAAAAATTTGATTTTCAATTAAGATAAGATCATTATATTAAAAAATTATATAATAATTAATTAACGATACTTGTTTTTTATTATCTTACAAGCTCTTAAATCACAATCTTATATTTTTATTTATTCTTCAAATATAATTATTTATCCACTTTCATTTAATCATTAGTATTTATAATTATATTTATATGTATAGATAATATAAATTATAATATATTTATATGTTAAAATTTAAATTCATTAAATCAATTATTTTAAATATTAATATAATTAATTTATAATATATTTTTTATAGCAAATCATTTAACAAATTGATTTTATATGCTAAATTAATTTTACGCCTTCATTATAATAACAAATATTAATTTAAATATATAAATATAATTAAAATATTTTCTTATAAAAATATTTTAAAATAATAATAATTTATTTATTTATTTTTAAATATAAATATTTAAATTACGTAAAATTTATTATATTTTCAAATTTAAATTTACCTACGCATCTAAATCTACTCAAATTCAAAATAACTTACCTTTAAAAATATATTTTAATTTATCCCAATCAAAATTATGCAGCTCAAATCAGTCCAATTACCACCTCTAACTACATGACACTTTTGTGGAAACGAGAAAAAATCAGAAGGAAAAAGAGGCATTTCCATCACAGTTACCAAGTTGGGCTCACAATCGAATTAAGGCCCCAGCGGCCATTTCAGGACTTTTCTCGACGTTGGGTCTTCCAATGAAGTAGCTCATTTCAATACCAAGTGCCAACCAAAACCTAAAAAGTAACAGAACCTAATCATTTTGGTGTCAAAACGCGGTCTTAAACTCATTATATAAGCAGAGGACATTGTTTTGAAATGAAAACCATCAAACACTAAAGCAGGAAAAAAAAAAAAAAAAAAAAACGAAGCTTATTTGTCCGATTTCACCCCTAAAGTCGATGAGACTGGCATCAATACCGCATTTTACTCCGCAAAAACATGACACAATACACCACAAGCCTAAATACTTAGTATTTGTAGTCCTTGACATGGAGGCTCTCTGCAGCACCCTCCCCGAGCTTTGCATCACCCTTGTAGGTACCAAGTGTGGCCTCGGAGTTGGCCTTGCACCTAACGAGGAAAGCTTCTTGGGCCTTCTTCACATTCTCCTCCTTGCCAGCCCAGGCCTTCAGAGTGCTCTGCTGAAGGGCACGTCCAAATGAGAATGAAAGTGACCATGGCTTCTTGGTCTGAAGCTTGTTCATGGCATTGAGGTTAAGGGTAGCCTCCTCCTCACTTTGTCCACCAGACAAGAATACAATAGCTGGGACTGCAGCAGGTACAGTTCGCTGCAAGGCGCGCACGGTGTACTCAGCAATAACCTCTGGGGCAACCTTTGGGGAATCAGAACCAGGGGTCACCATATTTGGCTTCAACAAGGTACCCTCAAGCATCACATGGTGGTCATTTAGAGCCTTGTAGCAAGCAGCAAGGACACGCTCCGTCACCGCAGCACACTTTTTAATGTCATGTGATCCATCAACAAGGATTTCAGGTTCGACAATGGGTACAAGGCCACTCTGCTGACAGATGGCTGCATACATAGCTAGTCCATTGGCATTTTCTTGGATTGCAAGTTCAGATGGCTCATTAGAGCCAATCTTAAGAACAGCACGCCATTTAGCAAAGCGAGCACCAGCTTCATAGTATTTCTGGCATCGCTGGCCAAGACCATCAAGACCCTGGGTGAAAGTCTCACCATTGGTTCCATTAAGCTCAACGGTACCCTTGTCGACCTTGATGCCGGGGAGGACACCACCTTCCTTCAAGACATCAACAAAGGGCTTGCCTGCACATTAAAAATCAACATCAGAAATCAACAACTATCCATGCATTCTTCAGGGTAAAAAAAAAAAAGCATCAAGAGGACGTGTTTTGCGATAATACCAGATGCTGTTTTCTGGTAGAGGGTTTCCTCAAAGAGAATAACACCACTGAGGTACTGGAGAGCTCCTGGAGTGGTGAAGAGGAGCTCACGTAGAGCACGTCTATTTTCTTCAACGTTCTCTACGTTAATGCTTGAAAGACGCTTGCCGATTGTGCCAGTAGATTCATCAGCAGCTAGGATACCCTTTCCAGGGGTGCCAATGTAGGCGGCGTTTTTAGCCAACTCATCTACAAGAATTTTTTATATTAACAATCAACATTAAAGGATTAAGAAACAAAGATCCAAATATGGAAAAACCAAAGTAACACAAGGGTTAACGGACAAGGTTCTGTAATCGCAGATCTAAAAATATATGGAACCATGAAGATAATTAACTTTACCAAATTCATTAATCTATTTTTTTAATCTTGAATTGGATGATACCATGCTACTTTAAAGCACATCAAGGACTGATAATTAAATTAAAACTTAACTTTACCAACTTCATCAGTCTGTTTTTACCTTGAATTGGATGATATCATGATACTTTAAAGCACATCAAGGACTGATAATTAAACTAGAACTTTAAAACAAATATTCTAAAATACTGAACGGCAAAAAGGATTTGAGAATAACGATCGACTGATCAAGTATACTGTACATGCATGCAGATAAGCAGATCTAGATTTTCAAATATAAAAAATCGAGTAGAATAGATTTTAGTTAATTATATTAGTTAATAATTAGGAAAAATCTATAATTTTTCTTCGATTCAAGAGAACCTAACAAATAAATCTAGCCAACACCCACTGAAGATCTGATCGCAAGAAAAATGGATCGGATCTATTAAGATCCAAACAAATCTAGACATCGTAATGAAGTAGCTGTCTTTACAGTCTAAAACTTAACAATCCGACCAGATCTATTACTCACTTAAAATAATTAAACAGTAAGTACCAAAACGTTTTCGTCAAAATCATCATACTTCTAAGAGATCAAACGGGAAAAAAAATAAAGTAAAAACTAAAATCGATCAAAAGAGATTAAGATTATAAAAAAAAAAATCAACACCAAAAAGGAAAAAAAAAAACATTTACATGAGAAAGGAAAAGGAGGAAAATACCGGCGTATTTGCTAACGAAGCGGGACATGACTGAAAGGTACTTTGGTTGGAAAGAAAGAGTTAGAGATAGAAACAGAGAAGCGGAACAAAGGGGGAGGATTCAGGGTTAGAGATTTAAAAGGAGAAAAGGAGGAGGGTAAAATGGGAAGAGAGCGGAAAATGAGAGTGGGGGCAGTAGGGAAGGGCTTCGAGATAGTCGGTTTTTTTTTTTTTAATTATTTTGTCATCTTTCTCAAATAAACGGTGTACTGTCGCGTCACTGGTTTTTTTGGTTACTTTATTTTACTTTTTTACCCCCAACTAATTTTGTATTTGCCTCTTTGGATTGGTGCACCGAACATTACATGCTTCTTGGCTTTTACTCTTTTTATTGGTGAAATTTGGCACATCTTACATTAAATTTGAAACTATTATTATAACATATTATAAATGCTTCAATTAAAGAAAATAATTAAAAAACTTATATTTAATACATTATTAATATAATAATTTATATATTAATAATAAATTATATAATATTATTTATTAAATATAATTAAATATTAATTTTTAAACATTTTTATATTTTAATATTTATTTATTAATAAAACGTAATTGTATTATTAATTAATAGTTGTAGGAAATTTGTACAATTATAAGTGATATGAAGGGAAGGTCAGAATTGGGAATAAACATAGCAAAAGGCGTTTCCAAAAGTTTCTCAAAACAACAGTCGGTGAAAATAGGTGGGCAAGACTAAGGAGCGGAAATCGTGAAGGAAGGGAATGGGATTGTCAAAACTTGAAAAACCAAAATTAATAAAAGCCGAGAAAGAAAAAAAAAAAACCAAAAAAAAAAAGAGCTGCCAAACCAACTAAAGTCACGTGGGAGGGGACCTTTTAGTCTTTAGAGATAGGATTTGTTTTTGATTTGAACTTGAAAACTTGATAGCAACAAAACAAACCAAAATACCGGAGCGTGGTATGCCGATACCGGCGGATTAGCCCTTCAGCTTTCGTTTCGAAGAAAAATAATATATATTTATAAATATCGTATTTTTTATTAATATAATGATATTAAATATTATATCATATAATAATTATTTTTTTATTTTTTTATAATATTTATATGCTGTAATCAATCAAAATATCATCCAAATTTACTGTGCCTTTTGGCTTTTTTTTTTTTTTTTTCACTTCTCGACAATAGGCTGCGGTTCGTTTTTGTACCATCTGCATTTATTTGACTGCTTTAATTAAAGATAATCACGAGAAACTGGCGTCGAACACAATTTGACTGTCTTAAAATATGATTTTTTTTATATATTAAAACAATTAAAATTAAAATTAAGACTGCAAATTAAAAACAAAGTTAGGAAAATTCAACCTTAAAAAAAAAAGCAATCAAACATACAAAGTTGAATTAATGACTTTTCATTAATTCAAACGCATAGGTTGATTGTCAAACTTTGGTCGATCAATGAAGATGGAAAATTATTTTCTCTAGATTTAAGGACTTTTCAATTATCCCATGGGGTAAAATTCAATTTATTTAATTTTATTTGCACGAAAAGAGAAAGGTAATTTTCTCATTCCGTCAAATTGACTTTAACAGTGTTAGCTTTGGACTATGAGACGCCATTAAAATATAAGTGATGGTAGCTTTATTTATTTATTTATTTATTTATTATTATTATTGTGATTATTGTTTATGATTGGGTCCGGGGTTGATTCGTTAAACAGTGAGCAATTCTTTGCTGATAATATATTTAGCTTTAATTGTTGATCATCGCATCTAACATAAATTGTTGCATCAAGTTATTAAATCATTTAAGAAGTGATTTCATGTAAATAAAATTAATTTTTTTATATAATCATACGTTTGACATAAAAAAATAAAATAATCCTACCGACAATTATGAAAAGAAATTAAATTTTTTCCTCAATTGTCTAAAGCTGCTTGCTGTTGCCACCTACAATCTACTTCGAATGGCGAATGGCGATGGGACGCCATCAATATTATTATATTTGTAATTATTTTATATCATTCTATTTTATTTATATTAAAATTTTTAAATATTACAATTTAATCAAAACATTATTATTCAAAATAAATTATCAAATAAATGCATAACTCATTTTAAACAAGATTAAATAACTATTAATATATACTTTGACGTATAATATATTATATTATACATAAAAAGTATAACAGTATTTAAAAATAAAATGACAATTCTATAGGTGAGACCAAATGAAGTGAAATACGTATTTATCAAAACTACTTGTTGATTCCAAACAAAAAAAATCCATTGTACTTCCTTTTAGTCATGGATTGAATTTAACTGCTATCTAAATAAATTTAAAATTTTATATTTAATTTAAATTTAAATATTATTTATTATATTTAAAATTATTTTATATTAATATTTATATATTTTATAATTAAATTTAAATAAAATATTTTATTTTAATCTATATTTATTATTTTAAATTAAAATAAATCAACTTTAAACAAAATATACAAATTCAAATCTGAACTTGAATAAGTCAAAGGGCTGCTCAACCGTAGACAGATTTGCTTCCAATCTGATTTAAAAAAAAAAAAAAAATCCATCGATTCAAAAAAAATGGTACGAAATCCACGATATGGATGGAATTTCCTCTCCACAACTACCAAAGTATAAATAGGATGTAATATTTAATTTAATAGTGAGGGTTTACTCAATAATGTATATAAATATTTATTAATGTCTTTTCACTTTTTAAAAAAATATATTTAATTAATTATTTTTAAATAAAAATTTTAATAATTATAAAAATCTTTTCATTTGTATCCGTTAATCAAGTGCCTAATAAGTGTATTTATTTCTTTACTCGAACAGGTGGATTTTTTTTTTCAAAAATTACAAATAATAATAATTAAAAAAACTACCTCAGATGTGTAAGATTACGGTGCAAGTTGACACGTGAGAACGTCACTGATCACGTCCCAAAAACCAAACAGAAAACTAATTATTCTCAACTTCAACTGCAACCCATCAAATGCCAACTATCTATTATTTATTTTTAAATACTATCTGAAAAGATGTTAGATGTGGCATGCACTCTGCGTCTCTGGCAAAGTAAACCCATAAATAATTTTGATGCCAATCTTAGATTCTTAATTGAGTCAAAATCAATACTCAAAAAGGGGAGGGGGGGGGGGAAGGACTATTAGTGGGTTCAATTAAATCAATCATCAACACCAAGAATCAGCGTGGATCCAACGCAGATTAACATTACTTTTTTTTAAGGAAAAAACCTGGTTTAAAATTCGCGTGGTCCAAAGGTATTCTCATTTTTTATGGCCATGAATTCTCCAGCAAAGCTGTCTGCTGATAATTTAAGGTTTAAAAATTAAATCAAATTTTCTGTCTGCTAAAAACATGTGCATTAGCGGTCATGATAAGTTGAAGTGAAAATATACGAAAATTGATAAATTTGTAAGCGGCCTGCTGGATGCGCCGTGCGCTACCTATTGTCTCACCTTAATTTTTTTTTCTTAATTATTATTTGATTTTTATTTCCCCTTCATTTGTTGAGACTATGAATTTAAAAATATTATCTTTTAAATATAAAAAAATTAAAATAATATGTTTGATATGTATATATTTATATTTAATATATATTTATCAATTCAAATAATATTAAAATATATTCATATTAATAGATTGTTTAATGAATATTTTTATTATATTACATAAATATATATTTATGGGTTGAGCTACGATTAAAATAAAAAAATAATTTTATTTATCCAAGCCAATTTTAAATCAAATCAAATATGAAATATGGTTTATTATTCAAAATAAGATGTAATTATTATTTTAAACGATGCTAGTAATCAAATGAAATCAATCTGTCAATTATGACAAAATAAAAATAATAGATTTTACCCCTTTTTTTAAATTAAAAAATCCAAAGTATGTGTAGTTTTTTTTCTTAAACTCAAACGATGTGTAGATTAAAACTTAGATATAGAAGGGAATAAACAAACTTTTAATAAAATTGGCATTAAACAATGGTAAGGAAGCAAGCAAATGAATGAACAAAGTAAATACACAACACAAAAAAGTACTGTTGGATATCTAGCTAGTACCATCACTACAGAACCTCACTAAATTGATTAATAGTAATGTCGAACAAAACTAGAGAATTACGTGTAAAAGTTCTAAAACAATAATAATTTGAATACTAATTTTCAAAAAAGAATAAGTAAAGCTTTTTACTTTTAGAATTTGTGCTATTTAAAGATACGGTAATTTTTTTTTTTTAAGATGTATATCTTATAGTATTATATTTTTTTCTTATCAATTAGGGTTCGGATCTTGTAAAAATATATTTTAAAAATAAAAGTTTAAATATAATAAAAAAAATTAGATCTAAAAAAACGTAAAAACAATAAGAGTTAATGGGCGCCTTTATGAGGCTTCAGTCGGTGAGCCCAAACAAACAGCCCACACCGTTGAGGCCTTCTTTCCATTTATTACGGGCCACTGGCAAGACGGAAGTTGGAAACCATTCCAACATCTGTTCTCCAAACTTGTGATGAATACACATAAAAAATGATGAAAAATTTTTTGATTTCCAATTACAATTACACCCAAAAAAAAAATTTAGTCTAAAATTATGGGTTTTGGACTTTAAATCAAATCCATTATATGTTATAATTTCGTTCAATGCAATGTAATCTAAGGATGTGATGGGATAGGAAATCAAATATCAAAAACCTTGTTAAATTTATTATTCAATTCGTTTAATTGCGCGTGTAACATGTATAAATTTTAAATATAGATTTTTAATTTTACATTTTTGTTATACATAAATGTAAACCTTCGGTTAGAATAAATTCAATGGTGAGGTTCTTTCTTGTTTCTAGCTTGGGTTGATCAAGCAATCAAGGCCAAAAGAAAGGAAGGAGCCAGAAATTGCTTCTTTGGGTTGATTAACCAAAAAAATTCCTCTCTAATCAAATCCTAAAGCAATGTTTGGTTATGGGATCTTCAGAATCCAATCAGTTTCATTTCTACAAGCCAAACATGCGTCTGCCTACCATTTGAATAAGACCATTGCTTCCTTATTCAATATAATGAAAGAGACAAAAGTTTTTGTCTTAATATTATATATATATATATATATATGTAAATAAACACAGTTATTGTATTCATGAGTAGATTTAATAAATAAAAAATATTTAAATATAATTAACACAAGTAGTGTTATATATATATATCATATTCATATTCAAAATTAAATCCATTATATTTGAAAGTTAGTTATTTAACATTTTGGATAAGCTTTTTGTATTTAATATATTACTATTATTATTAGTGACTTATTGACATTGGTTAATGTTTTTCTTTAAAATTTTAAGATATTTAATAATTTATATTTATTTATATTTACATAATTAATATAAAATAAATATAAAATACTATATACATTATATGAATTGCTACCTGTATTCGTAGGATTTTCAGCGCAAACCACCCACCATTGACTTGGTCAATGTCCCCAAGGAAACAGGACAAAGGAAAAAGAGCAGAGGAAAAGGAAGGAGAAAGAGAAAGAGGGAAAGGGTGAAGGAAAAGTTGCTTTAAAATCCAACCGTCAAGCACTACACACCCACACACACACACACACGAACTTTGCCTTATTTTTTACTGTTTAACCGCTCCACTCCAAGTTAAGCATATAATTTTCCTATTAATTACAAGATTAACTGTCTTTTTTTTGGTTCATATTCAGAAGTCTATAAATTAAAAAATAACAAAGAACTAGTCAGGAACTCTTACAAGCACAGATCAATAAGGAGAACTCAGCTCTTTCTTTCTCTTTCTGTTCCAAGCTGCTGCTGCTTCTTTTTTCTTCCAACCAAAGCCTGCTATCTAATCCCCTCCTTGTTCTAAACACGAAAACAGCATAGCCTGATGTTTGCTTGAACAGCCAATCATGCAAATCCCACATCATATCCACCAATAATCCATCCAAGAGGATTATTTGGTTCCCTCTGAAATTCCATCTCAATCTCTTCACTTGAAAAATTTTCTTCTGGTCAATGCAGACTGACAATACATGATTCCTCCTACCTCCTCCTCCTTCTTCTTCTTCTCCGCTGCATTTGATTAAAATGTCATGAGACAATCCTGTATCGCAGAATTGTGCCTTGGTTGAATATACACTACTTCCTATGAAATTTTCAATTCTTGAAATCAACGAGAATTTTGGAGCTGATTGGTGTTCTGATTGAATCCTTTTGTCAAGTAGTTGTTCTTCATTCATGTCCCCAAGAAGTAGACAGAGTTCTGAGTCAACTAAAACCATGACAGAAAACCTGGTACTTGGTTCAGGTCCATTGGTATACAAAGCATTCGAGACATCCCAAAACACTTGAATCTCTGAATTGCAAGATTTGAATGTTTTGCTGCCTTTATTCTTTCTCAATTTGTGAGAGTTGGAACTGAATTTAGAAGGAGCACCAGACAGATTTTCGCCGACGTTGATGGTTAGGCCTTGGCCTATCAAGTTGTTGCACCATGTGAGGGTGATCACAAGGTTTCGTTGAGACGAGATTTTAGCTTTGTATGCAGATGTTACAGCATTTGGGGTCGAAGGAGCAAGGTTGGGAGAGAGATAGGACTGAGTTGAAGGCCCTGAACAATAAGAATCCGACACTTTGATGGCATGTTCACTGTAACAAGATGCTATGCTCCTCATTGTTGAGAAAAATCCCAGAAAGAAAATGAAAAAAGAAGATGGAAATTGAGGAATTTTTATTCCCTTGAATATATATATATATATATATATATATATATATATTTTATGCTGGGGAGACAAAGACGCAGATAAACAGAGGTGGTACTCTTCCTTGCCTCTGGCACAAGAAAATGGAAACATTGAAAATTTCAATTTTTTTCCGAGTAAGTTTACTCTAAAGCTTATTTTATTATGTAATAAATTATTTAAATATTATTTTATATTAATATTATTATATTTAAATAATAATATTATTTTTATTAATAAATAATAATTAATGTTAATCCAAATTTATTTCAACCTTATTTAAAGTTTGATTCATATAAATTTAATCTATTAACTAAGATAAATAATTCGTTTTTTGAATAATTTTTCTTCAATACTAATTTCTTGAATAATTTTAATTACTTTTTTTTTATCTATATCATTTAAAAAAATTAATTAGCTATTACTTATAGATACAATCTAATTATCATTTTAAAAATTTTTTTATATTAAATACCGAATCAAAGAAAAAGGAAGATTGGAGGTGACAAAAGCTTAGTACTATTCTTCTGTGGGTTTCCCCATGTGGACTGTCTTTTCTAATTCCCAGTGAAAAAAAAAAAGAAAAAAAAAAAAAAAAACTGAAAATCCATGTTCCTAGCGATGTACATTAAATGCGATCCTCTTAACGTTAAATTATCCTTTACTGAATTAAAAGCCAAGACCATTGCATTTTGTTTTTCTTTAGCTTCATGTGCCTGTTTATTAGAATAATTAAGAACCTGATTAATTAACATCAATTATAATTTTGACTTTGATCCCACACTAGCAATGTATAAAAGCACAACTCTGAAATTCAGAACTTAATCAAAATATATACATTGATGCAATAATGACGATTTTCTGCAACAAATTCACTGTTAACCTCAGCACATGGGATTGAAGGGGTGACTTTGAATGCCATTGGATAACATGGCCCTGGGCCGATGGTGATGGCGCTGATCATGACGATGATGAGAGTGAGTTTCTTGGTCCTACAAATTTAAAATCTGTCTTGGAGTTCACCTACTGCACGTAAAGACAACACTGAAGATGGATCCCCCATAACCCTAGCTAGCTTGCTTTTACTGTGCGTTTTGGTTTCTCAATTTGCACTCGGTTGAATGTTACTTTTTAGAATTTAAGATAAAATTTAAATCCTAACCTTTTTATCACGAAGAAATGTCGTCAAAGCCAATAAGAAAGTTACGATTCAGACACGACTGCCATAAGCTTTTCACATCCTTGAATGGTGAAGCATCTCCCATTAATTGTAATAAGAATTCCATGATAGCCGTTTAATTAACTGTTTTTTGTGAAACTGGAGCAAATTTCTGGCGTAAGAATCCAGAGACAGAAAACCTTAACTGCAATATTTTGGAGACATTTCATGAGACTTTTTCTTTGGTTGATATTGATTTTACCATTTCCGTTCATTCTTCTATGCTTCCCATCTCAGCCATTCATCCAGTTACAGTTACAAAGTATGGACAGCTGTGATGTGATGAGTAGAGGATAAAAAATACATGGTAAGTAAGATAAAATGGCTGCTTCAAGATTAAAGGTATTTTTAAGTCAGATTAAATTACAAATGAAATTTTTTTTCTTATTCTAAGCTCAAATCCAAGTGTCTCGAATTATTAAATATCTGTTCGAGCATGAATTCAAAATCGACCTCACTATCAATCGGAAACGTTGTCATTACCGAGTCAAGAAGGAAAGCCAGCCATAATTAACTAACGAAAGACATGGCAGACAGGCAACAGTTTGGACATGATTACTAATAGGACATCCTTAAATTGAGAAATAAGAAACATAAGCTGAGGGGAACAATGTAATACTACATTAATTTTTATTTTGAAATTTGAATGGCAACCTGAGATTACAGAATATAAAATGGAGTAAAGGTAGACTTGGATTCAGTGACACTTTGATTTTGAGGTTCAGGAATATGTCATCGCCTTCATCATATTCATTACTTACGATTAACTACAACAGCGAATGGGAAGCCAACTGAAAATTATTCCTTTCTTCCTTCGTTAACTCGTACACTCTCTAAACACGTCATGAAACAAACATTCTTCAAGTAAATCTCGAACTTTTCTTTCTTACAAATTTCTCGAAAAAAAGATATTAGCAATTTATATATATATATAAATACTTTTATGAACTCCATATGTCGTGTGTACATTTTCCAGTTGATAAATGGCCAACTTTTATGCATTTTCCAAACAAACTGATGAGAAGGGAATTTCAGCCAGCATATTACCATTAATTCTCTGTGATTTTGAGTTTTGGAAGTCATTATTTCAATCATGTACTTCCAAAGCTATACAAAGCAAAGAAATAAGGTGAACCACGCGTTAGGATTCCATTAGGAACTGTTTTAATACTTCCATAATTGAGGGGAAAGCAACTTCCAACCTCTCTTACAATACATTAATTTATCTCCATCTCAACTACTTGAAACTATTTCCTGCAGAGCATCAGATGAAGAACTAAAATTTCCAAATTAGTGGGAGAATAGACTCCCTTAACTTAAATCGCAATTACCAGATCTATACCTTGCCGCAATAAATTGGGAAAAACCAACCCAACAGCCTCTTAAGGTCAATTGAAATATAAAAAGATCAATTAACATTTAAAAGATTGCATTAGGTTGCAATTGTCACAGGTCACCGCATAAATAACTTATGAAGAACCGACCGAAAACGTTCAAAAAGTATTTGATTTCAACCAGACAAGTTATTATATATAGACTCTATTTAAGTTTTGCTGAACAAACTTGGAAAATGTAACCGTCTTCTGTGCAAGTTCCCTGTGGGGTGGATTTTATAATACCACCTTAAACTTTGGATGCACCAACTACTCATTAGAAAAATCAAAATAGGTATAATTTGACATTTACACATCAATTGGGTTTTATAGTACCACCTTATACTTTGGATGCACCGCCAACTCACTAGAAAAAATCAAAATAGGTATAATTTGATATTTAAACATGAAGCAATAAACTTCATTAATCCAATCTTGTCCACTCATACTGAAAAACTAAAAGGGAAAAACTAAAAAAGAATTAGCTTATTGCAGTATCTGATATGAAACAAATTTGTTAGTATATTGGCTCAAAGTCCAGAAGTTAGTTGAACTCGAAACTTAATTTAATTGGGTTAGCATTCATCAGATAAATAGTTCGAATGTTAGTATCTGTAATTGTTTCATTACTCCCAAGTTACAGCCTCCTCTATTAAAAAATAGAAGAAGAATCTTGAAGTTAGCACCAGGGAAAGGAAAAAGACTGAAAAATGAAAAAAACACCGTAACATGAAATCACCAAATACCCATATTTTAAGTCCCAAAGTCAGAGTTTAATAGGTCAACCAATTAGATATAGCAATCAAAGGAAAGGACGAGTTCAGATTGATTTCAAACACTTGATGAACTACCTGATGTCATCTGATTTATCCCCCGAAAAACCCAGTTGAAACATAACAATAATAAATCTATTAACTCCAATTAATCTGCTTAGAAACAAAAAGGAAAAAAAAAGTTTACAGCAACTTCTTGCTGCCTAGCTGACATATTTTTATCATATCTGCATTTACAATCAATAGTAAACTGGTAAAGGGGCACAAACACCGGAGAAATTAACAGCGATAGTCATTCATCATTCTCGCCACTATATTTAAGCAAAACTGGGAATCTAGCGTTGAGAAAAGAATTGGATCCCTTGGAGAAGACTTCAAAAAACAGCCTTCAGCCGAAAGCACTGTTAAATCGTTGTCTAAGGTTGATACTAGAAGGATTCTCCAATGATTTTTAAGAAAATTGCAGAAGCTCTTCAATTATCGTAAGTTGCTCATATATGTTGTAAGTTTTAATTTTGCATCATTAATAATGCTTTCGATGGACAATAATTTTGGCAATAATCTCCATGACTTCTGAAGCTATCATTGAAAAGAGACAATAGTCAAATTTACAAGTTGTTTCAAGGAAAAGCAAAAGAAATAACGAAAAATGCTAGAAAAGGGTGAAACAAAGAATATGTTTTTTGTTACAAATTGTCAAGCAATTATACAGGAGGAAATCGAGGAGAATCATGGTGAATTATTGGTGACAAAATATGATGTTGAATTATGTGACCCACACATCAATAGTGCTTGCAAATTTGATCCATTCATCAATTTTAATTTATAAGAAATCCGCATATGAGATCAGGTATTTGACAAAAACACTTTGATCTTCTACAAAAGCATCAATGTATTAACCTACCATGTGTTGGAAATTGGAATTTAAATACAATATTTGAACCTTTTGTTTCTTGTTAACTTAAGTTTTTAAGATATAAGATTTTGAATTCATATTTCGCTATGTACTTTCTATTTACATATTCTTCCACCAATATCTTATTATTTATGGAGCTATATGATATTATATTTAAAAAAAAAAAAAAGAACTTACACCATTTTGCACTTGAATTCATATACAAATTTATTAATTATTCATAAAGAATATGTTAAATTTAAATATAATAATTAAATTATTTCTGATTAATATTAAGATTTTGAGTAACTAATCATCTAATCTAATCAATACCATACATGGGAAATTTCTTACTGAATTCAAACGTCTATTATTGAAGATTAAGCCAGCCCCGTTTTCTAGCACACTTCAGTTCGGGCTCTTTTTTCCGTCTGCTCGAGAGTTGGGCCTTGTGACTTTCTTCTATCTTCATTCAACAGCGTGAGAAAATGAGACAAACGCGTTGCTCGCCTCGGGTTAAAGCCTGAAGGGAAGGAATTGTCGCTGTAGATTGGAGCCCATTTCCTCACATGTTCAAAGATCGCCCAATCAACGCAAGAGATTTCATTCCACTTGGATTAAGTTTGAAATTGCTTTTTTTATTTAAATTTAATTAATTTATTTTAAATTATTATTTATTAATTAAAATAATATTTTTATTTAAATTTAATAATAAAAATATATAAATATTAATTAAAATTAAAATAATTTTTAAAATTTTATTAAATTTTAAATAGTAATTTAAGTTTGTCCCTGTCAAATTTAGGCAAATAGACTTAGTTTCAAAGTTTTTCGAGCAATGGCTCTACTCAAAAGCAGTTCTCCCACGGTGTTGAAAGAGAACAAAATTTGATTATAGAAATCTTGTATTAGCTATTTATATCTTTTTTTTTCTTGACACTTATTTTTACGAGTTAGATCACAGTTTAAATTTTATTATATATATATAAACTAAAAGACAAATAAATGTAATTTTAAAATATATATATATATAATTCGATTTAACACCTGAAATATGATTCTAAAATGAAATAAAAAATGGTGTTGAAAGTTGAAACCAATAAGAATAGCAGATGAAAGTGGGAAATACTTCGTATGATGTAACCGGCTTTTCTCCATGCATATATGCTTCCACATTTCTTGCATCTTTTTACATATCTGCATAAGTATTCACTCGACAGTTTCCTATAGACATATATACATATAAATAGACAAATACATATACATCTATACAAATAAATAAGAGCTCATTAGTCAAAAGTTACAAAAATTCTAATTAATTATATTTTCTTTCAACATATTTATCTCATAATTTTACATGTTCTACATATATATACAAAGATTTTTTTTTGTTAATATTAATTACATAAAGTTGTTTACTACATTATTAGTAAGATTTAAAATTTTCACGAATAAATTTAATAAAATGACATATATTTTTAAAAATATAATAAAAATATTAAATATTTAATGTAAAAAAAATACTTATAACAAAAAAAATCATTATTTATATCTTACCAGTTCTCTATGCATGTGAAGAGACTCGAATAATTTTAGATTCTTAAATTTAATTTAAAAAGAGATTAAGATCAAATTACATCTTCTTGATCTTGACTATGGAAGATGAAAATATATATATATATATATATATATATATATGAGAAGACAGATACATCCAAATCAGATGTGGCCTACATGATCCCCCGTAAAGAATCCACTACCCCCTTCTTCTAGATAAAAATAGACATGTGAATTCGTGTTTTATTATGTTAATATATATATTTTTTAAATTATTAATACTTTATATTATATAATGTTATAATATTTATATATTTATATTATATTTTTAATTATTTTTATATTATATTTATTTTATATATTAAGATCGTATTTAATATCGACGAACACGATAAAAATGCACACAACACCATGCAATAAGTAGTTTATGAAGATCTTCCATAGCAATTAGCTTGGCTCCATTCCCTCTAAAACAATATTTACCAAAACATAACACCAAATCAAAAAACAAATGGAAAATTAGTTGACCCCACATCCACTAGGCCAAATATATCGTTAGTGATGACCCTCAAGTTTTAGTCAAATCCATCACTACGTCATTGCTTACATCATTCTCACTTTATTAATTTTTTTATACCTAAGAAAACGTTTAAAAATTTGGGAATATTGAAATTACATCTTCACTATGAAAAATAGCAACCGTTGGATCAAATCTCCTATGCTATCGGTTACTCGAGCTAAACATCTCTATCGATCTAAAGCTAGCCGATCCGAGATCCTTATACGGGCCGGACAATACCCCACCCGTTTCCTCTTCCAAGATCCCATTCACTCTTCTGCTCTTCCAAATCTTGTAACTTCCAAACGCGATTGCCCCGAACAAACATACTATGGCCCCACCCAATAGACCAATCCCTACCCCTAAACCCGAATCCATTTTTCTCTTCCTTGCACTTTCCCACATTTTAAAGTACCCCACTTTACTATCATCCCCAACTCCTAACAGGGTTTGGATCGGGTAGTCCAAGATGTAGCAAAACCCGGATGCATTGTTATAAACCGCCCCGTAACAGCTACAATTCTTTTCACAGGCGTTTTCACATTCTTCCAAAGACTGCGCCGTTTCGTACCTCATTAGCTCCTTAAACGGAACCTCTACTCCTCCTCTTCTTAAAACCTTGATGTCGTTTTGAGTTTTCGGGTCGGTACACAAGTCATTAAAATACGACCCAGAACCGGAACACTCACCTGCCGAGAACTCCGTATTATTATCCAAACAAGAGCAACCCGACCCGGGAGTACACAAACCGTACGAGCCGCATGGACTAGGTAAGTCGCAGGTTTCACGAATAGCCTGATAATCCAAAAACCAGCTTGACCCGGTCCAATAATAAGCTTTGAGGTTCCCGTCCGGTTCTAACCGGACCATAAGGAGTCCATCGAGGGGTCGTTGAAAGCTGTTAAAAGATTCAACATCGACCGGGGTTGTTCCATTTTGGTACATTCCCAACCACCCATCTGAGTGAACTTGGAGGTGAATCGGTCCATTACCTTCAACAATCTGAGCTTTGGCTTGTAAAGCTTTGTGTTTCCAATAAATTTGGTCAGAATTTGAATCAAATTTAGCGTACAATCCAATGAAATCGCCACCTAGACGCATTGAATACAGACCATTTGAAGAAACAAGGGTCATCTTAGAAGTGAAATTTTGAGTTTCGACAAGGGTACTTGTGGGAAAATCAAAACTTTGCCATAAGACAGTTGGGAAGTTGTCTTTGTCGTCGAGGTTTTTTTGTATCTGAAGATTGGAATTGTTAAGGAGGACAAGTTTGTCACCTTGTGTTTCAGTTGACCAAAACATCCTCGTCCGGGGATCTGAAATCACTAGACTGCCGTTGAAGAAGACTTTCGTGCGGTCTGACCGGCGAGGTAAGGCGGCGGGGTTGGCGAGCCAGAGGGGTTCACTGGAAGGTACATGGAGGACTGCCAGGGCGAGTTGGGTTGAGTTAACTCGGAGGAAACCGAAAGAGAACTTGCCTGAGGAATCGTTGAGGAGAGGTTGGAACGAGGGGATTGAAAGATTTGGGGTGGCTTCAAAGCCTTTGAGAAGCTCTCGTGTGGCTGCGGCTTCGGGGCATGGCCATGTTAACGTGCAGATAAATGAAATAATGAGTAGGAAAAAGAGCGGAGCCGAACGTGGACGAGTCACGGAGTTGACTGATTTTTCCATTTTTTAGAGGAAAAAGGATGATAGAGAAGATACAGATTGGAAATTTGGGAGGAAGGTAGAAGCAGCCATTGAAACGGCATTATAGTTACTATATAATAGCCGAGTATCATGAACTAAAATTATTCGATAATTAGGATTTTTTTAATTCAGATATTTTAAAATCATTTTTACTAATGTATGGAACGCAGACTTCAAACACAAATAAGTAGCAATAAAGAAATCAAATCCACCGAAAGTAAAAAAAAAAAAAAAAAAGTTAGTTCAGTTGAAGTCTCTATTATGGGCCATTTGCAAGTTGCAAGTTGATCTTTTTCTTTTAGTCTTCATCTAAGTATCTTTATCCTGTGTAAGTTGATCTTCATGTAAAATTATTAATGCTCTTCTTTTCGTAATCTTGACTTTAGGTGTGATCTGTCGATTTTTCTATAGATGTAATTGTGTTTCATTTTTTCGTAACAATTGCAGAAATAAAATATAAATTATTAAATATATTAAAATTTTAAAATAAATTGATATTTATTAATTATATTTAAATATATTATATCATATTTATTAAATATATTGTGTTATTACATGGTATAATTAGTTAATTACAATTGGGTGTAGAATTCACTTCAACTTTTTTCGTTCTATATAATTTGAAAGTTTTTCCTTTTGTTTTAGATCGAAAAAAATTATAAGATGAGAAAGAATTATTTAATAATATTTAATAATTCACGATTATTGGTATTAAAAAAGGTTTTAAGTATATTAATTATTAAATTATACATATTAAGCTATATATTTAATAATTATGACTTTTTATTTGTACGAGACATACATTTAAGATTATATTTATTTCAAGCTAAAATTTTGAGTTTTTATTAATGACCAATTCATAATTTCACGGTCTGTTTAACAACCTTCACCTATTTGACTATTTTCTTTTGGCTACTCTATCTATATTCAAATTGAGGAAAATCCCTTTGGATCTTGGCTCATATCTAGTTGAGCTTTGTCCCTTGCGTATGCAGGTCTTATTAGTTTGGCAATTTTAAAAATAATATTACTATACAATGAAAATTATAATTAGATAAGGAAAAAAATAATATAAATATAAATAAATATAAAACTATATCAACTTAATGTAAAATAAATTATTAATATGTTAGAATTTATATAAAATATATGATATAACTTAAATATAATTATAACACATAAAAATACGATAAATATTATAAGAAATTACAGATTATTAGTCAAATAATTTTTTATATATTAGCCATAATATTAAAAAAATTCTAATCCTTTGATTTGTCAGCTGGGGGTTAAGCCTAGAAGGCAGAGTTGTCTACTTTTAATGTTTAATTGAAGTTTGATAAGGAAACATGCACGAGTTCACAACGGATTGGAGAGAAAGTTGAATGTAGATGGATTTATAATTAGATTCTAGAAAATGTTTGTTGGCGATTGGGCTATCGCCTCAATAAGTTAATATACGTATTTTTGAATTTGGAGAGTTAGTAAATGTAGAAATATATATTACAGATATAATACATAAAACAACCATTGGTCTTAATTTCATTCAAGAAAGGAGAATGAAAACCTATGCATCGATCGACCTACAGGTTGTCCGATAGCTAAGAGCTAGCGTAAGTCAAAAACAAAAGTCAGAAGACGCAACGTCAAAAGAATCAAGCTCTTTTCCCCAACCACTCATTAATGACTACCCTCATCTCTCCGGTAAGAGTTGGGCATTCGCGTTTCCCCTACAATTAAATTAGCTATAGCCAGCCCCTGCTCGTCCATTGTTAAGCCGTCAGGTTTAGAATCCAAATCATAAGTAGTTTCGGCGGTGAACGGTAACTCCCAACGGACACGTGGACGTTGTTGTGAGCACTATATATTTCCAGCATCTCACTTATTTTTTTACATTTTTATAATTATTTAATTATAATATAAAATTATATAATAATTTATCATTTAAAATCATAATTTTTATATATTATTTTTTTAATTTTATATAATTTAAAATTATAATTAATTAATTATATTATAGTAATTATAAATGATATACTTTTTTTTTACTTATTAAGGTTATCCATGCTACCAATCACCAAAATCTAATGAGCGGACTAGACTTAATGCCTTAAAAAACGTTCAAATAAATATAAATAATATAAATAAGAGATAATCCAAAATATACATTTCATGCACACTCGAACTTTCCTTACTTCATTGTTACTCTCTCCAGCCTCCTCCAAACAGTCATCGATTTAAGCATTAATGCAAACCCAAAATTTAAACTGCAACGCTCTATAAACTTGCTTTCACATATCTACAGGCATCTCAACTCGTCACCTAAATATGAACCAAAAAAAAAAACACTTACCACCTGAAGGACATCAACACCTATCGCTAATATTCTACACTTTACCTTAACTTTTCTTTTTTGCCAAGTTTCCTCCTTTTTTTTTCCCTAAAAAAAATTGATTTTCAGAAAAGAAAAGAAAATCTACGCTCACCTCTTCATATATTCATTCATTATTTAACAAAATGTTTGAATGCGAACCTATTTAACTCAAATAATTCATTTATTTATTATTTAAAAATGGATTTTGAAGTTTTATTCTCAATACTTTCAATTATTTTCTTATACAATTCTTCCTTAAACTTTAATATTTTTATACAAAAAGAAAAATGTTCGAATACTTTTCTTATGTGTTGCATATTATAGGGTACTTAACTCAATATATAGAATTATATATATATATATAAACTTAATCTAACTTCTCAAAATTTTTTATAGATATATTATTAATTTTGAGATACAAAGATTCGACCATGTGAAATCGATTAAAATGGAATGCTCAAGTACTGATACATTAAATAAAATTATTTTGTTTTTGAAGTATTTATTAAAATTTAAAATAAAATAAAATGGGGAAAGGTTTGGCCAACTGCGATAGGCCCATTTCCAAACAACAAATACAAAGATCTCGAGGACTTTGAGTTAGGAAAATGTGAACGGATTTGACCTTCTTAGAGTTCAAAACGGCGACGAATTAAAGTGAAGGGTTTTACAAAAGGAGAAGGTAGTTGGACCACTAACTAATTTTTCTTTGGCCATTTATAGAAAGTAGACACCCTCGCGTCGGTTGACATTTGGAATTTAACGACCAAATTACTAAATATAGCCATACTTCCATACAACACTACTTTAGTACTCTTTTTTAGAGTAAGTTCAGTAATTCGTATATTTATATTTTATTTATATTTTTTTATTATAATTGTATTTAATTATAAATTTTTTGATATATTTATAATTCATATTATATAAAATTTAAAATATTTATATATTTATATTATATTTATATTATTTTTTCATATCATATCATATTTTAAATAATATTTTAATTATTTTTTATGATGTATGTGCTGTTTTTAATATTATCGGATATACTTTAAAGCCTATCCATGTATCCTGCTCTTTGGCACAATTTCTTTTGTTTTACCTTTTCGGATGCATTTTTTTTTTTACGCCCTTTATGTTTAAGCCATTCATGTTTCTCTTCTTTTCTAAGGTACACTTTGCCCTTCACCCGCGAAAGAAATCCCTTTTATTTTCCCCACATTATTTGCATCTTTTTTTCCCCCAAAAAATTGACATCTTCACCTCCAAAACTCTCACTTTCCCTCCTTTCAAACACTGTCTGCACGTTGATTTAAAGGAAAAAAAAAACAATATAGAAGACAAATCGACTAAATTAAAATGATTGCTGCAAAGTCTGCTGCCTTTTCTACTAAATAATTGTGCATATGCATGTTTTCAGTTCACTGAATAGCCAACTTTCCAATGTGCTTAATGTAAAAGCCCCTTTTTTCGTTTGGTGCAATTTTAACCGAAAGCACAAACATGACCCAATCTCCCTTCGGTATTACGTATCTAAACATATATTTTTATTATAAAACGGAAAAAAAATTAGGATTTACTTTCATGTTGTAAACATATGATTAGTGCCTAGCATTATTTGCTTTGCATATGTTAGATTATCTCATACTCATTCTGTGGGTCAAAAAAATATTGTTAATAGTAGTTTTTATTTAGAAGAGTAGCATTTTTTTAAAAAAAAAATAGAGAATGATAATTTTTTTTTTTAAAGGATGGCCTTTTAAGAAATAGGTAAGTGGTGGTTTTTTTTTTTTAATGTTAGTGGGTGAAAGAGCCATAGTTATTTTAGGTGAAAAGATTTTTTTTTTTAAAAAAAATATTATATCAAATAATTAAAAGACATAAATGTTTTCATAATATTATTTTTTAAGTTATAAAAAAATTGATTTTTTGTATCATTTTCCAACTAAGTTTATGTCTTTATATAAGTTAAAAAAATGAAAAAAGATTGTTTCAAGTGAGTTGTTCTTATTTAAATTAAAAGGTATATTAAAACAATTAATTTTTTGAGTAGTTATTTTTAAAATCAAAATACTTAAATATTTTTAATTTTATTTTGTATATATAATTTTAATTTGATTCTTTTGATTATTTTTCAATTGAGTCGATGGTAATTGACTTAACAATATCAAGGTAGGTTAAAAATTTTATATATAATATATCTATAAACAGATATTATCTTTTATGTTCAAAAATGCTAAAATAAATCTACATATAATCGTACTACTACTGCCAGGGGACTAGCAGTACTGTATAATTCAATTCTTGTCGCTTTTCTTATATATATAGTCTACATTTTCAATCTAAAAATCAAAGAGAAAGAAGGACTAATTCTGCACGGAACTAGAAGGAAGGAACCTCCAAAATTGATGACTTCCTTATAAGAAAAACTTTTATAATAATTTGTTTTCTTATAATAATAATATATGCAGCCGCCGTTATTTGATCATCCGACTCCGTGACTGAGCCATCAAATATAAGTTTTTAATTAATGATTAATTGATGAATCATTTAATAGTTCATATAGTATCTTTGTAAGTTATAGATTCGAGAAAAAATTTAAATATATAATATTTTTCTCTAATGAATTAACAAATAGAATAAAGAGCGGAAAGTTAAAAGAGTAAATTGAAAATCTCAAAGGAAAAAAAATCTCTCTCTCAGCCGTTTAATTTCATACAAAAATCTACGAACTTACTTGTAAAGTATATCAAGTCTACTTTGAAAATGAATACCTGAGTTGTTATTTAAATTCCCAACCTTTTAAAATATTCAATATGAAAATTTTATGATTAATACAGTCCAATTAAGTTCCAAACTATATACCTTCAGCTTCAGCTTCAGTCAGAAAAATAAAATTTAATTAACGCACTCAATAGATTGGGAAACGCATTTATAGTTAACGCAGAAGAAAAATCACTTTTAACTTCTTAACTCCACAAATTAATCCAACTCAATTAACAAATATTTAACAAATAAAATATAAAATAAAAATCCAGAAGCAATCAACGTGTTCCATCTATGGGGTTTGTTCACCCAGTGTGTACATAAATAAATATTTTCGTTCTATGATGGTGTTTCGGATACTATATATGTACATTATATCATGAATATTCTTGACTTGAGGTGGATGGTTGAGTAAATTTAAGGTGTTCTAGTGGAGAATCCTCGTACAGGCAGGCAGAAGGTTAACTAAAAGATAATGAAAGGTTTTGGAATTCGACTTGGAATCCTTCCTTTTTTGATAATATTAGTTCTTAATTCTACTGCAACTGGAGAAACAAATCAAAATTACAACCCCCCCCCCCTCCCCCACCAAAAAAAAAGTGCCCGCAGCAAACAATGTCAGAAACCACGTCTCTCAAAAAAGGAGGTACCTACCAAAATCATTAAATAAAAGGAGAAAAATGGAACAATAATAATAAGAATAAAAAACAAGAAATCAAAAATCGTTTTTCTTTTTATCTTCATTTTTCATTTAAAAGCTTCTTCACTACATTCAATGATAAACAGGCTCTAAGCTGAATAGAGTAATAAACATTTAACTCAACGACTGCCTTCTCCTTTTCTCTTATTTCAAATCCGCTCCAGCCAAGTCAAAAATACAAAATGTGTTATATTGCAACATATTAGTTAAACTCATTTGTGAAGCAACTATCTGCTATTTCTATCAAAGCTATTACCTTTGAATAGAAAACCATCCCCCCCAACCCCCCCCCCCCAAAAAAAAAAAAAAAGAAAAGAAACAGATGGGAAAAATGAGAGAGCAAGAACACAACCAGGAGACACTCCTCTCTCTCTCTCTCTCTCAGAGCACCTTTCGAAAGCACTAGTAAACTTAGCATACAAGGGCCATTACATATTTAGGCTTACGAAAAAGTAAATCTGGATTCTTTCATCAGATTCTACCAATGGCACAGCAGGTGATGGCTCGATTTTTCACCTTAATGCATTATTCTTCCTTTTCCTAACAAGAAGTCAGAGTGATTATGAGCAGATGACAAAAACAAGCATTGAGAGAATGAATGCAAATAAAGCAGAAAACATGTTAATTAATCCAAAAATTATGGTAAACATCTTCCAAGACAAAAGACCTTACCATTTTAATGCCACCAGCCTGTCCCAAGCCATGAGCTGAACTTTCTAACATACAATTTGCATGCACAATAGGACCGTTTTCTGCACTCTCATCTGCAGTTCCTACCTCACCATCCTTTGATGGGAAAGTGAGGTACACTGCTCCGTTGAACATCCATTCACCCCTGTCTACGCTAAAATAATCTTCAAATAGCTCACCACATAACATGCATGCATACTGATTTTCGTCTGCAGGAACCATAATAATCTCGTCCTTTTCTATTGTCTTTTCCAATTGGTTCAGAGAACCAGTGGACTCAAATACTAGTGGTCCAGGCTTCCCAGCAATACAATCATCTGACTTAGCATACCATCCCCTCAACACCCTATCAGAACCTTCTGATTCAGTCCTTCTCATGGCATGCCACTCTAAGTGTCTATCAAGCCGTTCCTGAAGCTTAAGTCGAAGACCACATACGCTACAACGATGTGGAAGGTCTTCCAACAATCCACTGGTCACAGATGAGTGAAATTCTTTGATTAAATCTGGTCTGAATTCTAATCCTATGAGGTTTTCTACTTCCATTGGGGCAGACTTTTGTGAAGCAATGGAACTTTTTGTAGCAGTTTTGGAAAATGATACCTCATCCACGGTGGAGCTGCAAGGAGCACTTGACAAACTACGAATGGAAGAAGCTGGGAAAGAGCTAGGGGTAGATATGTCCAAGCTCTTGTTCAGCGATTGAGTTGGCCTCTTCATTCCCTGCCTCTCCTGCATTTGAGTAGGCATCTGAAGAGATGGGGGAGATGAAGCATCCTTCTTTGATGCAGATATCAAACCTTTTGCAACTAATGAGCTCAAAAGGTTGGAAATTGGAATTGAAGCTTTGCCTTCAGCATCTGAAGTTTGCAATGAGGCATCACTAACAAGAGGTGGTGGTGGTGGCCCAGATGGGAGTGGCGGCTGTTCTACTTTTCCCTGACAACTATTTGTAGTAGCAGCTAGGGCATCATGGGATGCAGAAACTGATGAAGGAGCAGTATCACCAGAGGTTGTAAAACCACTAGATGGAAGCCCATTTGGAAGAGGAGGCAGTGATGGCATTCGCCCCACATCTTGAGAAATCTTGTTTCGAAGGCTGCCAGTAAATGAATTGCTGGAGAGGATTCCACTCTTCATTACAGCAGCCAATAGACTACTTGCACTCGACGATTCTGAAGTTTCACCAGAAAGTGGATTGGTATGCTCTGATGCATTTGCCACCGTTGAGGCTGCCCCTAGTTTGGAGATCTGAGATAGATGTTGTTTCTGAAGCTGACCAGAAGGTTCAACATGCACAGATTCTGGTTGTGGTGTCTGTGAAAGGGGATAATGACGGCTAGGTTGAAAAGAAGAAATCGAAGCAGATGAAGCCTGGGGAGAATGTTTCTGAGACCCAACATTCAACTTTCCTGAAGAATGAGTTTGTGGATGGTCTTGCTCAGCCAATTTATGTAACTGTTGATGGGGATTGTGTGCAGCAAATGAAGGAGGAGGATGCCGGCTCATAGGAGACCGTTCAGGTGGAGGTGCAGTTCCCAAGAACTGAAAATGCTGGTGTTCTACGGTACCTGTGGATCCTGATGCCACATTTGTCAAAATCTTCAAGCCTGATGTTCCCACTTGGGATGAACCTAATTGTGGTCGCATTCCTGTCCTGGCCAGGGAAGAACTTGAACCAGTAGGCAACCCACCAATAGTGGCAGAATAGTCTTCCGAATGGCTCAAACTAACAGAGGGAAGTCCTTCCATTTTATGTGGCTTCTGCAATGGCCATGCAGAAGAATTCCGACGTCCATAAGAAGTTTTGTCCTTCTGCTCAGTGGATGATGAATCAGCAGAAGTTACCCTATCAAAAACTGACCCCACATCATGAATACGTTGTGCTTTGCGGAGCTGGCTTCCAAAATCCTGCCATTTAAAATGTAACCCATTTAACTACAAATACTCCGGCAAATAAATTCCTTGAGGAAAGAGAAGTAGAAAAAATGAATACTGCAAAACAATCAAACAACCATTACGTTCTTTGCCAATTAAAACAGCTATCGAATAAGGCATTATATTTACATTTTTCATATGCATATTGATGACTGCAGTTAATCTTAAATCTTATACCTTACACAAGCTAGAAGCAATATAACCGTATATAAGGTGCCAAAAAAACTAAAGAATATAAACATACATATTGTAAATGTTTCGAGCCAATTAAATTTATAGATAAATTCATGAACTTTATCTTTTCTTGTTGAGAAAAGTAGACTTCTTAAAATATATTCAGTAAAATTAAGTAATCCAATTCAAATCCTGTTTTTTCCACCTTACCAATTTTTCTGAAACATCAGGAGTCCAATGATCTTTCCTTGAGTTATTAGAGAAGTTGACTGCATCATGTTCAGACAATCTAGAGTGCACCTCCCACAAAAATTCTTCTTCCTCAGAGTTTTTCCAGCTGCTAGACAACCTACTACTACTTCTAGCAGCAATGTTCTGTGTTGCCAGTAAACGAGGGACAGCAGTCACAGATTTGGATGCTGAGTAATTTTGAGATCCATGTTTAATAGTGAAACCATTCCTCTGGCTGGAAATCGTCTCTGGAACACTGCCTGTAGCTCCATGCCAAGGCCTATTATGCCCTTGATTAGTAACTTTCCTGCTGGTTCCTCCAACTATCATGCCAGGAGTCTGAAAGAACAGAGCTATGGTCATGATCACCAAAAGTAGCACCAACGTTCTTTTCATGAACAGGCTCATTAAACACATCTATATGAGAACGCAGAACATTTTGATAATTTTAAAATATTAACCGAAAGTGGAAAGGAAACAAACAGATAATAACAAATTTAAAACACTTCACATACATTCATTTTAACAGAAGGATCCACATAGGGCCGTCCAGCTGTAATGGTTGCTCTATCTGATCCCTCAGAGTCCTCCTTTGATTTGGCTAAAGTCCCACTCATATCATTAACCATACCTTTTGCCTACATCATGTAAAACCAAATCAATAGAAAAGCCCTCACAATATAGGCATTAAAAAACAAATTTATCTCTTCACAAAAGAGAATTAATGAAGTTGATGATTATGAGAAGGAAGAAAAAAGTAACAGTGGAATTGGTGCAGATGATTCCGCGAAGGACTAGAAAGGAATGATACCAATGGGTTCTCACAATTTTGGTTATGAATCTTTAAAATGGGAAGGTGAAGGAAAAAAAAAATTTTGGTTGATAAAAAGCATTTAAACTGCTTACTTTATAAACATGAGCAGACCTCCAACCTCCATAAATGCTTCAGAAATATACTAACTAATAAAATTGAAGGGATAATTGGAATAACATGCCAAAAAAGGGAAAAAAATGATTGTAGAATTTACCCTGCTTGACTGTTGAAGATGTTGCTTCTCTAGATACTTTGGATTTACATGAATGCTATGCGGTGCACGCTGTGATAATGGATCAGGTCCAGATGTCAAGGATCCCGAAGATAAACCATCTGTCAAAGGAGAAAAGCCAAGTTGCTTTTCAATCATCCGGAGAGGCTGACGAGGGAATACCCCTTTCCATGTTCCGAAAAGATGTTGCATACTCCGATGCATAGAAGGATCAACTTGTCTATACACTTTGCAGAACACCTAAACCAGCAATCAAACTAGTAAGGATTATTACACTTGCAACATGAGTATCAACCATTTTCTTGATGAGCATAGAAGTAATACACAAAGAAGTTTCCAGCATTTGTGAGAGTTTGAGACTCTAAGCACATAACAAGGGTGGGTATATTTGTTAAAGGATTACGATCTTTTTCAGTTATAACATAGTCTTCTACAGTTTTTCATTCAGACAGTAAACATAAGTATATTACTAGTCATTTTTCCCGAAGCAACATTGAGCGACAACGGAGCCCAAAAAAAAGAATGAAACCTAACCTCAGGTAATCTGGAAGCAAAATATTTAATGTAATCTCTCCCAATATTCTTTACAATACTGTCTAAAAGATAGAGTGATGGCAGCTTTTGGTCACTGGGAACCTGCAAAGTCAATTTTTTAATCAGCTCTCAAACTGAAAAAGCAAACATTCAGTCGACTAATTCTTCTTCAAAATACTAATCACTTCCATAATACCAGCAATGCTGTAATAAAAAGAAACACAGGTGAGGGAGGGATATGGAATTAAGGACTGCAAACAGAAAAAATAAAATGAGCCAAAGTTTTCATTTTCTTCATAACAAAGAAAAAATAAAATAAAAGTTTCACTAATGAAGATTTTTCATCGGTAAACAAAGTTTTGGAACACGTTCCAGCTATCGAAGATAGCCAGTGTTTTACTAACATTTTTTGGAAAAAAGTAGGCCATAGCCTAGGGATATGAGCAGGGTTGCAAATGTCAAAATTCGAACTCCGGACCTGCTGGATGCCAACTTACTACATGAATCAACTAAGTTAAGCTTCGGATTCAACCTTTTACTAACATATATGTTTAATTTATTTCCCTAAAATTTGAATTCACCATATCTGTTTATGATGTCAATTCTTCCCAGCAGCTTTAATAAATTAGCTCCATCACAGATTATAAATTATTCCGCATCCTAGTAAGTCACATGAGGCACCAATATAAACTTTCAGTAAACTTGGAAAGCTTATCATTACCATTTGCCAATGGGAAACCCAAGTGGGGAGGAAGCAACAGGGAAATCAATTTAAGCACTTACCATGGCCTTCATCTAGTTCTATTTACTCATATCAGCATCCAAATGTAATTTGACCAATACAACCAAAGAATTTCTAGCAAGAGAAGATAACATGTAAGTTTCAAAAGTGCAATACTCACTTAAGAAGGAAAAAGGAAATGGAGATGGACAAAAGAGCAGGGCATAAAATGATATTGCGTTTAGGGGGAAAAAAAACCTGAACTGCAAGGTTATAATAGCTTTGTCATTCTAAAAAATGCAATTCATTTCCATGAAATCAATAATCTAAAGAGATAGCGGCTCCCTTTATATTCCATTTCAACGCATGCCTGTAAAGTTTTTAATCCCTATAATCCAGTAGCTGGCTGTTTACAAACTGTGGGGTCAATAGATACATATCAGAGCCATGCAAGTTAGCACAGACATCCAAGAGATTGAAAACTTTGCAGGCAACATGGCCTTGGGTTGAGCATAGACTAGGCAATCGCATCATATTATTACCATCAATCAAATTGCGTTTTTCAATAAAAGAAAATTCACTCAACACTTAACCAACATCGTCGTATCTTCATCATCCATTACAAAGATAAAATTTGAACTCGAAACAACCATGCAGAACATTCTAACCCGACACACGTTGATAGAACGGAAACTAAATGGAATACATTAATCCCAATCTACAGTTACAACTCCATTTTTTCCAAAGTATAGAAGCACACTTGTAAGCTATTTCCTGTACAATTTCAATTTCAAGCAAAAGGAAAAGCTTTAATGCATAAGGCACAGCTAAAACTGAGTTCACCTCAAGAATATTGGAGCAGACAGTAGCAGCAATCGCCTTGGCGGCGTGAATATTCTCACCAGCAATTATTGTCAAGTTAGTTATAATCGGTTTCGAATTAAACGTCAGCTCATCTAACGCCGTCTTATACTGGCTAACTAAGTCTTCGTGCCGCTGCTGCAGCTGCTGATGTGACAACGTTTGTGGCTCGTAAGCTCCGCCGCCGCTCAAGTCACTGGACTCGGAATCATCGGACTGGAATCTTAAAGCAGAGGGGGGACCAACAGAGTTCGTCCGTTTAGGAAAAGGCCGGCCGTTAGGGTTCGCAGCTAGGCCTTCGGTTAACCGCGGCTTTTTAAAGCCGGGTTCTCTTGATCTATCGAATGATCTACGCGGATTCTCCATATTAATTAACATATAAGCAAATCGAAAACCCTAAATCCCTAATTCAATGATCACTATTTTTTTCATTTACATCAAATTAGAAAATGCAAAAACACCCCAAAAAATAATTGAAAGAATACAACCAGAAATCTAAATCGAATATTAAAATAACAAAAATGCAAAATCCTTTTGTACAAGGAAGGGACAAATAAAACCCAAAGGCTTATAACAAGAAAAATTTTAATTACAATTTCTAAGGATAAAAGAAGCTGAGGAATTTCACTAGGAAGAAAACTGAAAAGAAAGAGGATTAGGGATTGTTCGGATGGGTGAGACGGGGGACTTTGACAGTGAATAAGTGAGAGATAGACAGAGAGAGAGAGAGAGAGCGAGCGACGTTGGAAGGAGAAAATAGAAGGACGGAGGTTAAGGGTTAATTGTAAATTTCGATAGTTTAGAGGTTAAAATGGTCAATTCGGGGCGTTTTAAATAATAGATGGGACATGGAAAAGGGAGGGTTGGGGGGGGGGGGAGGTGGGGGGACAATATAGAAATTATGAAAGGAAAGAAATTTTAGGGCTTTGTTTGTTAGGCTCTTAAGACGCGTCTGGCGGCTGCTGGCCTGTTGGCCTTGTAAAGAATAAATGAAGGAAGGAAGCAATGAACCCAGCAATTGTGTCTGGGCCAAAAAGTCCAACCATTTTAAATCCATTGAATCATTCAGTTATGATAAGAAGCTTAACTCCACAGGTGGAGATCAAAGCATTTCATTTGCTTTTCTTGTTGGGTGAAAGGATTTGAGAATACAGTATGAGCTGAAACATTTGTAGGAAGTTTTGCGTCATCTTTCTTTTGCGAGGAGAAGATTGTCTGCAACTTTTTGAACTTTCCCTCTTTTCTTTTTAGGAAGAATTTTTATGCAGACATGTCTATAATTAACTCTGGTTGTCTAGAATAAAAGTCTTGATGTGCTGGACCGTGCTTATGTATGTACAGCAATATCTTCGAATAGGGTATATATACCTTTACACAATATGCCCTGCGGCTGAAAATGTCTGGCACTGTATGTACGTTCCGAGGATTGAACTGGTGGAAATAGACCTCTCCAAGGATTTGGTGATTCGGCGTCATCACCTTCCAAAGGAAGGCTTAAGAAGCTATGAAAACAGCTAAGAAGGCTTGGTAAATATGACCAGTAAATGTACCCTGCTTTAATAACGAGTCTGTGTCTCAGTTAATGAAGCTCCATTTTGTTGCTTCGCATGTCAAATATGTTAGCTCAGATGCAATATAAGGGACGATTGGGAAGATCTACTTTCCTGATAAAGAAGGTAAGAGAAGATTATGGAAATCAAATGGAGTAGATGGAGTTGGATAATGCAAGCTGATATTTTCACCCTTTGCTGTCTCAACTATATAAACTATTGGATTCTTACATCGAGTTAAACCTTAAAATTTCTTTTAAAAAAACAAAAATGAAGCTGTAACACTGTTCAGCATCTGTCATACAATTTTGAAATAGAGAAAAAAAAAAAAAAGAAAAAACCTCCTGTTTAAATCCTTCTGCCCGATAAGATGAATTTGCAGCTGCCTTTGTTGATTAAAAAAAAAAAAATTCTGCAGCTGCCTCTTATAATTACTTTTTTTAACTTTCGAACTATGATATTCCGGTTTTTCATTTCTTTTCTGAAACAATAATATCCAATATTTACGTCAGGTATATATGAAATATGTAGCCTTACAAATGTATGAAAAAAATTAAAAAATCAAATATATTCGTTTTGGATAATATTTATATCCAACGATCATTTCCAAGTTTATGCAGGAAATATTTGGCAGAAAAATGCATAGGAAATTTTACTGAAAATTCAATGTACAGAGGAAGAGCCATGATGGCTATAATAATCGATGAAAGAAACTATAAACCGTCCATCTACCACTTTATCCCCAAAAAGATGAAATCCCAGTACTCTTACCAGACCACTTATTCCTAACGTTTTGCCAGTGTTGCGACTGGAATCCTTCGTCATCAGTTTGACCCCCCTCTGGTCCCTGTTCATCGCAATCGGTAACCTGGAACTACAGGGATAGTTACTATGAGGGTTTTAACCGTAGTAATGTATACACCGAGTCTAAACAAACCACCAAGATATAGCGTCAATAGGAAGCACACGATTGATAGGTGATAAGATATTAACACCTTACCAACACTTAAAATCTGCCGATACACGTACCTATAATCGGACACCAATTCTGTGAAAATTACACTACTTCCTCAGGTTGCTTAATTCTCCATGTTTGTCTAAAATTCATAATAAATATCGGATATAGACATGTTTAACATGAGTATGCTCAATTTTTTAAAATTTGTATATATGTTTAAAGTATTATACTCTTATCTGTACTCTTATCTAAATATGTTTTGATTCAGATGTTTAAGTATTTAAAAAAAAAAAAATAGAAGTCCAGATAACAAAGGGAATTATTCACCAAATTGTTGGGAGTACCTTCGGATTAGAATTAGATGCCAATCACACAAATACAAGGTTATTGGCGACATCTATCCAACAGTTGTATAAGATCAGTTAACTAGCCATTTAAAATTAGTTTACAAGAACATATATGCCAACAGATAAGGCAAACCCTGCACCCATCATGAAATTGTCAAATCAAGTTCTCGAATCATGCAGTGACTTATAAGTACGCAACCACAGGAAAAAAACAATAACCAATGTTTTTCTAACCAAATATGGAACGTCGCTCTGACCTTTTTTTTTTTTTAAATATCTTTGTTCAACTCTCATATCCGATGTTTTTATAAGAATATGATATTTTGAATATATAAAAAAATTTATAAAAAAATTTAATATACTTGTATCTAACACTTACACAAACGTTTAAGTAACATAGTCACATGCCAATTCTGCAAAATAGGGATTAGAAGTATGCCACCAAGCCAAATGGTGTATAATACTTTGTCTCAACCTGCAATTTCATAACTCAAAACGCCCCTGTAAGTAGAAAATCTCCAATTTCAAGTGCAACCAATCATATAGCACAGCAACACAGGAAAAAAAAAAAAAACTCGATTCACAAGAGTTAGCTTACAATTGAATAACCAATCTTCCTTATCAAAATTCAAAAAATAGAAAGGAACAGAAACCTGTACTCATGACAACATTTGAGAAAAAAATGGCATTTAATTAGTAAGTTCATAAATCAAATGTCCAATTGACCGTTCACACTAGTAACTGAAGATAACTATGATCCATAAAGGCATCATCTGCCGAAGCAAATTGGCGGATGAACCCTTATGGATTTGTCTTTTTAGACCTATTAGCATCTGGCTGGCCAGCTTGACTCTCGGTACCGGGATTATCGAAAGGAGATTCTTCAGACTCAGCTGGCCATTTGTCAATGCCTGAATCATCCGCTGGTTGCAAGAAACCCAGATCCCAGACATCAGATAACCCACCAGTCACTCCCAACTCTGGAATGTCATAGCTTTCAAGATTACCCCATAACTCATGGCTAGAACCAGAGACACCGGCAGTAGCATCAAATCCCATACGCCATACATCCTCTTGTTTAGAGACGCTCTCACCAATAGGGGATGAGAACTCCGGGGTGCTTTTCTGCTTCACTAAATCGTCTGGAGAAGTGATAAAATACCCTGGATTAACCACTTGTTCTGATCCCATTACATTCTTCCCCTTGAGATCTCTGCTTCCCGAGTCTGATGTACCTTCCCCCCCCAGCTCCAGGGTTCTGAGATATCCATGCGCAGCTGCCAACTCACCGGATACAACTGCTTCATTGTGAACTTGAAATGGAAAGCCTTCTGCACCTAAATCAATTCCTGATATGCCATCAGGTAGATACGCCGGAGATTGTTTAACAGACATTGGATAGATATCTGGGGCTGAAGAGGACATAACAATGTCTCCCCAATCAGGTACGGTGTACTTCACAATCTGCCCTTCAGCAGGCAGTTCTGATTCGATCAGTTCAATCTGCTGGTGCCTGACAAACTTCCTCCTCATCCTTGGAGAACCAATTTCTCCCTGTTTCTTCTTTTCTCTAAGGCGTGCTAAGATCGCAGGATTCTGAAATAACTTCGCTAGGAACGAAACCATTTGCTTCTGCCTTCGTTCTGCTGATTGCAGCCTCTGGTTCACTACTTCCACATGGCGAGCTGTACCCTGGTGCTGTTGCTGCAGTTCCACTACTTCCTGCATCAACGTGCTCTTCTCCTTCTTCAACCTTTCTATTTCACCTTCCAATCCAGACCTCCCCACTTCAGAAGAAGGTCCGAAATAGCTACCAACATGCTGCGATTGAGGTGACCTACGCCTCTGAATGTTCTTCAAAAGATGCCTCTTCCCTCGCTGAAACGCTTCATTAGCAAATTCCCATTTATCAGTATCGATTTTGCGAAACCCCTGAAAACAATCCACAACATGATTCAAGAATAAATGGGGGAAACGGGATTTGTTCGGAAAACCAAAAATATCAAAGGGGTATGATTCACATAGGACAGTTCAGAAGAAGCCAGATTGTACTATATAGATCTGTCTACCATGAATCATAACACCAGCTTTCTTCAAAAAAAAAAATGAAAAAGTTAGAAAAATACATATTCAGAGTATGAACTTAAGCGCTTAGAAAATAGCAGAATAACGAATATTCCATTCAGAACCCAAATTCTACCTGATAAAGATGGAACTCCCATATCCAGCAGAGATTCAGCAAATGAAGCTGACCTCGAAGAAGCTTAACCAATCTTTTTAAAAAATCTCCACATATATAACAATTCACTCATTTAACATACACCCAAGTTTATAGATAAACCTTACATTTGATCTCAATACAAATAAAAACATTAGCGTAAAAAATGCTCAAAGGAACAAAGCATGAACAGCTCAATGCCACAATTAACCTGTACAACAAAACTACAAGAATTATATATACAAATTTTCCAAAAGAACTTTAAATCAACCTTTTAAAGATTACAAATTTATGTACAAACTTTGAAAATTTACAATGTTACAACTAATTTGTACAAATCGGGATTCTACAGTTACAGATTTCGAGTTACAGATTAAGCCTGAAAAAAAAATACAGAAAAACCAGTAATATCGAAAAAAAAACAAACAAACAAACAAACAAGCAAATGAAGAGATACAAAATTTACAAAATGAAAAGCCATCAGCGATTTTTTTCTTTGTTTTTGTTTGGTTTTATCTAGGCTGTGTTATTGCAATAATACCCACATAAGTATTAAGCTGACGGACAAAGCTGGAGAAATTGTTGTGCTTGAAATTCCGAGGGAGTATCAGCCTAGAAAATTCGACCGGGTCCCAAACCACGAAGCTCTCTCCCGTCGGACCCCAAGAGATGATCGGATCCAACGACGTGTCCTCCACCAAATCAAACGTTTTCGACAAAAAGGGCGGCACTGGGTTCCCCTGAAGAATTTCCAAAGGTTGAGGCACGCCAATGAACTCCGTCCCAGCTGTTGCTGATGAAAATGTTTCTGATTCCACTAAAGGGGAAGTGAAAGGCGAAGTTTGGGATGGTGGCTTTGGAGGGGAATTTGGAGGTTGCTTTTCTTCCTCTGGGTTCATTTTATTTTCGAAGATAAACGACGAAGGCTTTACAAAGAGCTCTGGGTTTCAGTTTAAGGAGAGATTATAGTGAAAAAAAGAAATAAAAAAAGGGTGAAAGGGGGCTTTTGAAGGGTTTAAGCCGACAAACTATTAGGATTTAAAAAAAAAAAAAAAATCTTTCGAGGCGGTGGGTGGAGGTTCGCCCTTTTCTTCAACGGCCACGGTAAAGTTAACTGTTGTTGACTTGTACGTGGAACATTTATCAGCCATTTGTTATGAAATCGCTGCCAAAAAAAAAAAAAGGAAAAAAATTGAGAATTGAGAATTGAGAAAGAAAAGAAGTGTCAACCAGAGTTTACGTTGTTTCCAGGCAGTTTCTTCGTCTGGCTCTCGAAGGATCAAATCAAAATCTTTGCATGCGTAACTGGTCGGAAGGCAGCAGTTGTTGGTCCACGATTGGGCAAGATATTTTTGTCTCTGGACTAGGCTGGCTTGAATACATTTTGTTTTTGGTGAAACTGAAACTGTACTCAACACTGTTTGAAAATATGAAGACGACACTTTCTGGATGGTCAAAATACTTGGAGACGAAGCTAAGTCCAACGGGCCAATGAAATGAGTGGACTCTACGTTGCGAACTGCTGGAACCAGGATCCCCCGTCTTGTCAGAGAGAGTTTCAGCCAGTCTTTTTAAAAAATAAAATAAAATAAAAATTATTTATTGTGCACGTGATGTTTCGGTTTTGCCTTCTCGTGTTTTTTTTTTTTTTTCTCATTGCCTTCTTCTGTTTGGTTGCTTTGAAAATTCAATGAACTCTCACTTTTTCTTTTTATGATTTATTTTTTTGACAGATCTCCATTTTAGACTGCATGTATTTTCCTAACAGCATGGCTTTGACAGAAAGATCCAAGAACAAGCCAGAGTAAGAAACAGTTACCTCATCTATATTCCATTTTCTGAAACGATTTCTCAGCATGCTTCCAAACAATGTTTCGTCAGAGAATTTCCCCCATCTCATCCATATTCTACCACTTTGTTTGAAAAGAGCGAGAATCCTTTCGTTAGAGCGTCTTATTATCACTCGATCCAATAAATAACCTCGTACTTTTTTAATATCATTAAAATGTAAATATAAATACAATTAAAAAATCATTAAATATATTAAAATTTTAAATATAAATATAATAAATATAATAAAATATCTTATTGAATTGAATCATATTTAAATTTATTATATACGTACGTTTCATTGTTTTTATATTTATCAAATGCATCTATATCATGTTAAAAATTACAACAATTAAATACTGCGAGTCACCATTAAAAAAGGGAAATAGCGCCAGCGAAAGGAGACCTCGTACAGTGGTAACAAAAATTAAATGAAATAGCACCAAAATCAGGTACTCGATTTTTGGGAGAGACGGTCAATTTTTTCTTCTAAAAAGTTCACTATTATATTAACAATACTAACAAAAAAATTAAAAAAAAAAATTAAACTTTTCGGTACTTCCATAATTTCTCTCAAAATGTTTTGGGATTTCCATAGCAAAGCCGTCTCCATGATAATTACAAGAGAAAGGGGTCTCACATGCTGTGCGAAAAGCCAATGAGCTGCTTCTCCTTGAACTAATTTCAGTTACAATCTTTACATACAAAACTGTGGACGAATATATATATATATATATATAATATGATAACAACTTTTCCTGTAATTGCATGTGAAATTTACTTATCGAAAACAAATTATTTTCGGCAATAGGAAGGAGAGGCTTTAGTCCATGTTGAAGACCATAAAATCCCAAATTGGTTATGAGAACAGACATCTACAACCACTAATTCTGCAATGGACGAATATATATATATATATATATTTTACAACTTTTCCTGTAATTGCATGTGAAACAAATGATTTTCGGCAATAGGAAGGAGAGGCTTTAGTCCATGTTGAAGATCATAAAATCCCAAATTGGTTACATGAGAACAGACATCTACAACCACTAATTCTGCAATGAATCAAATGAAGGAGAAGTGTCAATACTGTAAACGATGCAGTTAAAATGATAATATTCTCATAAGCAATGAAAGAAAATGCATATGCATCAGCAGAGCTTGCGCTATGCATCTACGCACGGCTGATGAGGATCATGAACATGACAAGGAGAGACGTGAAGTTCAGTCCCATCAAAAAAAAAAAAAATCACCCTCAGGCCTCAAGCTTCAGTGATTCAAAAATCTTAAAGAGGAAAAGAGATGGAAAAAGCTTAAAAAGGACGAAATTAACAATTATCCAGCTTTCCTATTCTCAAGGAGAAGCCAATCATGATCCCACTATCAAAAGGAATCCTAGCGGACAGTATTCGATGCTGGTAATTTTTGAAACTGAAGCCCTTATACGACCATACCTTATATTAGTTAACAGTACGAATCCTTCCAAGGCATATAATGTCAAAAAGAATGCTGTATTATGTGCATGAAGAAGAACTGGCAGAGTTATAACCACTCAGGTAAGCATTCCATGTCAGGATGCTGTGTTAAGGGGTGGATGGTTTAACCAATGATTTCAACCGGTCCATGATATCGGAAAATGAAGGACGCTTCCAAGGCTCACTGCACATCAACAATGACAATGAAGAAACATGGATAACTTCAACATGAAAATTTGCTTAACAAGCTATATTTCAGAAAAGAATCTTAGACTTACTTTGCCCAGCAATCCTCAATTATTGCAGCCACCTGAGGATTCAAATCATATGGAATATCAAGCCTTTTGCCTTTGAAACCAACAGCTGCTACAACCTACAAGGCAGTTTATATTCAGCTATGCTTTTTAGGAACTTAGCTCCAGAAGATATCTTTGCACGATACAAAGATAGTTTTTAGTAAAGGAAACCTGAATTTCAAATGTATTAGTTATAAAAAAAAGGATTGGCATATCAATAGTTAGTGATCATTGAGGGCGTATGTTAGACAGCCCACAAAGTGCGATATTTCATTGCAAGCTGCTAAAATTTTAAATAGTGGGCGCCTATTTGCAAGGAAATTTCACAACTTTCCAGAGGCACAAAACTTGAGGTCCCCATTTACAAAGATCATGCTAAATAAACAAATATGAACTTTATCTCAATATAAGAGTCCACATTTAACATAAAGATATCCAGAGAGTTCATTTATCAAATGACATTCAAGCATGTGATCTATATCTCTGTTGTAAAACACTGTTGCTCAAGGCGCTTATAAAATTGGTTTGTTCTACTCCAGGAAAATTTCACTAGTAATATTATTATTCCAACCAACTTGGAAACAATGGAACACTGTTTTTAACGAAAATAGCAAATTTCTTTTGCAAGATTTCAAGATGCTCCTTAGCTAAATCACCAGAAAATTGGATATTTGTGGGGCCAAGATCTATAATGTCTTAACAAACCTGTGCAGGATTTAAGTTGCCCCATGGTTGTTGCAAAGTTGCAAGCTCCCATAAGATAACACCAAAACTGTATACATCAGACTTCTCATTTGATGGTTCGTCACGAAGAACTTCTGGAGCCATCCACTCAGGCTAATATAAAAAATATATATATATACTCATTACTATTTAGCACCATAAACTGTGACCTCTGGTAACTCAAATAGAAATACCAAGGGTATTGTTAAGAACTAGAATAACTTACAGTTCCAGCAGCTGACTTGGATGAGAGAAATGTGTTTGCTTTCAAACGCGAAAGCCCAAAATCACAAACCTGGATATACAGACCAAGCAATGGGGGAAGATTTATGTAAAGTAACTATCTAAAAGTACAAGGACTTTGAACTACTTCATTACAAGTTACAACAGTACAGATAAACTTACAAGCCATAACACAGACACTGAATGGATGTGTACTTCAACAGAACCCACATTCAACATAATCGCGTTAACATCACCATAAGGAATGTAATACCAAGCAGGAGTCCATGAAAATGGCATAAGACAATTACTTTTGCTACATCAACTAACAGAGGCACAAAATCAACAAAACTTTTGCGAGAAGTTTGCACTAAAAAGGCACAGCACATAAATTACAAACAAAGCCACAAGTTAAAATAAATGCAGGATATGATGACCGCACAGCAAACTAGATGACAACTGTTATCAACAGTCAACTTGTGGCTACATTTAATGTATGTAACAATATTTAGATTCCATTTATCAGTTAAAAAACGAAGAAGACAATGACATAGCATTGCTCCATTGCAAAAATAAGCAAACAGGGAAAGGCAAAATATTTATGCTTACTACCAAAGGATCATTATGTGAAAACATTATACTCGTTGGCACAGAAGCAAAATTCTCAGTCTTACCTTCACTGTATATTTTTTATCAACTAAAAGATTTGGAGATTTTAAATCTCTATGAACAATAGGAGGACTGCGTCTATGAAGATAATTCATTCCATCTGCCTGTGCACAAAAAAGGAAGGTGACTTAGACCAAACAATGTACAAAATATATGGATAATAATATATGAAGTTGATAGCAAATCTCTTGCATACCCACCACATCATAGGCCATACTCAACCGACGCCTCTCATCCAACACCTCTCTCATACCAGGCTTATGCAAAAGCCTATACAAGCTACCCCTGCAAGAGTCAAGGTTTCAGCTCACTTAACAATGCAAACATCTAAAATGAGTACAGTTAGCGCCATGAAGTTTTCCTTTTCTTTCTTCCAAATGGAGAAGTGCAAATGAAGGGGTAGTTCCAAAAGAAAAAAGAAAAACAGTACAAACCTTGACAAGTATTCTGTCACTATGGACAAGTGTGGGGGCTGTGTAACCACTCCCATAAAAAGAACAATATTTGGATGCCGTAGACGTTTCATTATTGCAACCTAACAAACAATTGTGGCGAAACCATACATCATGTCACGAACAAAACTGTAAATTAATGTTTCCTTAATCTCAGGAACAAAGTCTGTTCGACATGTCACTCAACCCATACCTCCCTCAAAAATTCTTTGAAACGTTCAGCATGCAAGTCTTGTTCCATAAGGATTTTCACAGCAACATCCTGTAATTAAAAATTATGTTTCTTTAGATCAAAAGGAATTATCAAGAACAAAATATCCAAAATTTGACCATATGATTTGTCCGTATCAAAATTTCATTTAAGGGAATACTATTTGAAATTAGTGTAAAATAAATACATCAAGAAACTTATTTTATGAGAAACTCCAGTTCAAAAGCACTGAATACTTTATAAAGTCAAATCATCACCCAAGAAGGACCAAACTCCAAAATAAAATAAGATAAAGAACAAAAAGTTCGCTCTCATAGAAAAATGTCTATCATTTGTATTGTTAGTTGGCATAATTGAAGATTGTTGGCAAGAAGCTTTGAAATTGACCTAATATTTGTCTTGTAATTTGACAATTTGCGAAAAAATAGACTGAATGCAGGTTAAGAAACATTTATAGAATAACTGGTACTACAACATGCATGTCAGTATCAAGATAATATCAAGATAAATAATTTGGATTTGAGAATTGAGTTTCAATGGCAATTAATGTGAGCTCAAATGAACAATGGTATGAAAGGCTTGCTAAACTTCAAGCGGGCATCATATTTGAAGCTTAAGAATTATAATGCAGGAATTGATTCAGAGAGGAGACAAAAGATAACCTAGTTTTGGCAACTAAAGTTGATTGCATCGTATACCACATTCTAGAAAATCTAAAAATCCTTCAATAATCCTAACTCCTACAATCAAAAGACAAATAAGAATAAGTTCTGCAACTTTTCAGATGTATGGTACATGTTATTAATAAATCTACTTTCATTTGTCAAAGATATAAGCACAATTGTTAATATTTTCTTCATTTCTAAGGAACAGTGCAGCCAAAAATGGCCTGCAAAATCTCTGTAAGATAACTAGAGTTCAGAAATACAACAAAGCAGATTTTAGCAATGAATGATATGGAAGAGCGGATATGTAGAGGAAACAAACAACAACAACAACTTCAATAACATTTAACTTTATCCTTGTGACAATAAGGAAATATCAAAAGGATTCTTAGAATTTCTTACCGAGCCATTCCATTCAGCATGATGAACAGTTCCAAAAGAACCTGGAAAGAACAAAGTAGAAACCGAAGTACACTAGTAGAACCACAACTGCATGGATTATGCACAAGGAAAATGGTCTCTCTATTCTGTAAAAGTAAATGTTTTTCAGAAAGGGACCAGAAGATACCAGCACCAATTCTCTCTTTCAAAATAAGATCACTCCATGGAATGTCCAAATCATCAACTTCAAGGGCAGCTTCTCTTCTTGGTTTGCTGGGAACAAGCTGATTGCCCTTGGCAAACCTTGAATCCTTAGTAGCATCACCTACTGCACCAGACAAGACTAAAATGGGGTCAGCTTTAATGCCCTAGCGGAGAGATGAGCTTTAAGGGATCATTAATAATGTTCTTTGAGTGTATTAAAGACTCTGTCTATTGGGAATCTCTATTATAAGCAGTTCGCTGAGCAATGTTAAGAGGTAGGGGCAACTGTGAAATACCATCCAGATTCCTTGAGATCTGCACAAAGTTATTTCTGTCTGCGCCAACCTTATCGGGTTTCTTGGGATAAAGAGAGAATCTGGGATTTTCCTCATCTTTAGTAGTACCTGAAATTAAAAGCAACTATAGCTTACTTGCACACCAGATGAATATAGAATCACAAGTTTAAGAATGTTCTAATATTTGTATGACTGAATCCTAGTAAAAGCATCATATTTTAAGTAATATTCCCAAAAAAGAATATTACTTCGTAAAATACAGACAGGTTTTATAACAAACTTTTAAAATTACAGATAAAAAAGTGACATCCTCAACAGTGTTATAAAAGGGCAACCAATAAGAAGAAGCAATAGACAGTATCAAACAACAACTTAAACGTTATTTATTAACGTCCAAGGTCACTTTTTGTTTTTCCGTCATAACTCAAAGCAATATTTAAGACAATGCCTAGATTTGACTCCATGATGGAATATTTGCCAAAGCCCAAGCCAATATTTTCAGTAAAAGATTCATAAGAAACTGTAAATTACACAGGCAGAGAATTATATATTGCTTTCCTCAGCGAAGATGCAGACAATTTTATAAAATCTTGGAACATAACACTCAATCTTTGACCAACAGCATACCAGTGGCCCTTTACCAAATATGTAAAGCCTTTCAGCATTCCCAAGCGGATGATCAAAAGAAACTACATACTTGAAGCCAAGCGAAAGGCTAAAGCCTGAAATCTCAAACCAAATAAAGGGCATGGATGCAAGCTCTTTATACAGATAGTAACTGAAAAATTACCTGCTTTTTGAGCATCATCAAATACAAGATAAAGTGATGCACAGTCCGAAAAATACTGTTTGGCCAATGACCTGAAATCAATGGCAGGTACAGCTGCTCTCAGATGTGGAAAACGCAATGGGGAAGAAATTGAGATGGAAGATGGACCATTGATCAAGGAATCAGGCTCGCATAAGCAACCTGGGTTCCCAATTAAATCGACAAGACACTCCCTGGAATCAGAAAGAATTCTTCTTGAGATTTCTCTACCATATAGCAAATAGTTCACCAAGATAAAAAAGACTGTTTTTCACAAATCATAGTCCAAAACAGGAAGAAAGAACCGCAATACGCAAATGCACTGCCACCATGTAAGTGAATTAGGAGGTGGAATCAGGCAAATTGTGCTTTAAAAGAATTTGTGCAGTTTCCACAAGACAAAAAACTTCGTCAATTAAAAATACAGCACTCAATTTGTCAGCAAAATTTTGCCATTCGAAGAAAAAAATTACACCAAAAGAATAACAACTTCAGAATTTAAAGAAAAAGGATTATAAATCAGAAACAAAGTGAAGCAAAAATAACTAAAACAAACCAAAATACCAGGGTGCTGACATAAGATACCTGTCAAGCCCAAAGCGAACAAGGCAGGAGGAAGCATCATCTCTTTTACAATATTTGCAGCCCTTCGCGATTCGACATGGTAGATCAATCGTGTCAGCTAGAACCTGCATAAAATATATTTGAACCGAGAATGAATCCTCTCCTACTCAGATGCAGTGAATAAAAAAAAATTATGTAATTGAAGCAAACAATACTTCATAAGATCTCACACGAAATAAAAACACGGTAAAAGCTTAAAACCTCACTTTGAATAGTAAAGCTCGATGTCTACAGAGGCCAATGGATATGCTACCAATAGGAACCACAAATGAACCTAAGCAATCTTTTAAATCATCACTGCACTCCCTCCAATAGGAAATAAAGTCATCCTCTCCTATAGTAGATGAACCCCTTCAATAGCAATAAAACAATTTGTCACCAACATGTGACAAAAATGCAAGAATGTTGGAAATTTGGCCACTAATGGTGTAGACAACTTACCCCATGCGGCTACAGACAAGCTTTGCTAGTTGATCAACAACTTCTTTTGTAGTTATGTAGATACTAGAAATGTTGTGGACTCTATTTTGAAGTTCCTTTAAGCCGGGATCACTTCTTCTGTCAACTAATATCACTTCTAGTGGTAAATCCACAGCAGGATCAACAGATCTTAGAGATTCAATTGATGGAATTCGACCATGTTCATGCACATCAGTGCACACATTCCAGACATATGGATTCAGTCCATGAATTAAATAAAACCCATCAGGAACTTTGTCGAAGTATGATAAGCAGCCATTCACCTGATGCACATGAGATTGAAAAGGGATATTTGAATTTCCAAACTTTCATCAGCCAAATTCTGAACCTTAACTGACTTCCAAGTCAGAGAATGTGTATTTCAGATGGTGTGTAGCTTATATACTCCCATATTATCCGCATTGCAAATAAATAACACAGTTACAAATAAAATCACCAAATATCAGAATAACAAAAATCATTGATCTCAGATGATTTACAATGTAATCTGAAATTGTACTGTGCACATGCATCCATTCTAGTGTAGACACCTTTAAGAAAGTCCATCTAATACAGCACTTTTCTCACTTCAATTTTCAACCTCAACAAATCAATACTTCCCTAAATAGCATAATAGGCACCTACTCACTAATCAACATTTTGACTATCTGATTGGTCAACTTAATCCCAATCTTGATTGTTTAATTAAAACATAAAGAAAAAAAAACCAACAATAACCAATCATTTCACACATATTTTAACCCATAAATAAATTTCCTAAAGACTAATGTCTGGTTCCTTGTGTATGCAAAGACACCATTGATACCACATCCATCCGCTAGTTAACCAGAGAAGTAATGATTCAATAACGATTGACACAGCCCTATCATTGGTGCAACTACAGTTTTATCATGTCAATAAGAAACTACTTCCACCTTCTTACAATGATTTTTCTAAATTGTAAATAACATATATTTTCCAAAATGTCAGGCAACTCCTCAGCAAAAGTTCAGATTGATCAAACCCTGAACCAATAGAAAACCACTGTTAGCACCAACCTACTTTTCACAACCTATCATATGCAAGATTTTGGGTTCACAACACAAAGTAAGAATTCACATACATCATCAGGTTTATGTCGCAGCATACCTTTAAAATCATCTAAAAATGTAATCCATTCACTGTCAGAACTATTTTATTCACCTAGTCATCTTTCTACAATCTCCAAGCCTTGGCGAGCATCAAGTTCATTTAAAGAAGCTCTCAGTGTATGAACAGCAAATAGCAAAGAAATTCACAAGGAAACTTACCCAGAACCGATGGGAAACTGTCTCGGCAGAGTTCGAGGTAGCCGTCCGAATTGCAGAACCGTCCGGAACCGGATCTAAAGCATTCGGATCATCAGCACAGGAGGCTTCTGAAGAAAGCCTCAAAGCCAATGCCAACTGCAACTGATAACTCTCCTCCGTTAGCTGCGCCCAGCTTTTCCCAGATGACAAACCCCCAACTTTTGCTCTCACATCCCAATGCCTAAAGCTCTCATCATGACCGTGCACGAATGCATCAATCTCGTTCGCCGCCGTCGTAGAAAGTGTCGGCACATAATAATCTCCCGATAACGAACTCTCATCGAAGCTGCTCCCGCTCGATTGCCGTTGAAGCCCGATCGACGAAGCATAAATATTCCCTGCTCCTCCTCCACCGCCGCCGCAGATACGACTCGCTTGTTGCTGGTTCTGATTTTGGTTCTGGCTCTGATTCTGATCCCAATCGATTAAACCTCTCTCTGATTTCCTGTTCTTATTACTCGTGGCCTCGCTCGAAAGCGAATCATAACACGGCGGTAGAGCTCCCGAGACGGACACGCAGTGCTGGTCGTCAGGATATTGGCTAAGGAGAGAGTAGCTGGATCTTCGACCGGGCATTTCCATCGATAATCTCCAAACAAATCGCCGATCACAAAACCCTAGAAACCCTACGAACCGCCATTGTTGAAGATTTCAAGCTTTTTAGCTCTTTTTTCCTTTTAGTAAACCTTTCTACTTTGCTAATTTCTTTTTTTTTCTCTTTCTAGAATTCTGTTGCGGAAAGAAGTTGAAAATGATATCTTTTCCATCGAGTGGCATAATCGTAATATTTTCTCCTTTTGAAAAAAAAAATAAAAAGGAAAAGTCTGAAAAGGGCCGGATTTCTGGTTCAGACGTTCATTGGATGAATTCCCCGTTCTTTTCTCCCCAAAATTTATTAAAAATTCCCTGCTTCGGCTTGTTTGGCTGGCTTGATAGCTACTGCCTACTCCAACGTTCCTTATTCGTTAAAGAAATTGCAACGCTGAACCAACCAACTGGTGAAACTCAGGCGCTCGTGTCTCCCCAGTTAAATTTTTTTTTTTTTTGGTTCTCTCCTTAAAAAATTACATAAAAAGGTAATGCGTAGTAAATAAGAATTAGCGTGGTGCATGAACATGGACGGAATAATCAAATTTTACAACAACTGGCATTTTTCTTTCGCATTTATTTAATCATTCCTAATTTATAATTTTTTATTTTTGCAGTTTCAAAATTTAAAAAAAAATAAAAAAAAACTTAATCTTTTTGGTTATTTTCTATTTTCCAAACACAGTTTTTCCAATTGTTTTCCTCCTGCATTGGAAAAAAATATAGCCTTTTAAAAAAAATTCTCACAAAATCCAACTACTCAACATCATTTGCGAAGATTGAAAATATATCAAAAGAAGTGACATATGAGAGTTGATAGGTACCGGCTGATAAAAGAACTAATAACCCAATGAGTGTCTAGCAGCGAATATAAAAGCCAAAAGATATCGACTAATGAAAATATGATCCCCGCAATTAAAATATCTAATGAATAATATATACATATAACATTAAACACAATAAATACACCTCTAATATTTTTAGTGGTTATTTCAACAACATTCATAGAACCTTTATATAGGGGTGAGCATTCGGTCGGTTCGATAAAAAAAATTTTCAAACTGAATTAATCGACTTAGTTAGAGAAATCGACCGAACCGATTAATATTTTTAACCATAACCGAATTAATCGAACCAACTAAACTTCGGTCGGTTTGATCGGTTAGTTCGGTCAAATCAGTTTATTGGGTCTTGGGCTAATGATTATATATTTGAGTTGAAAATGAGTTTAATTGGACTATTAATATATATAAATATATAATTATTAAATATTAAATATTAAAAGTTCGATTAATTCGGTTACTTCGGTTAATAGTTATACTAATCGATAACCGACCGAATTAATCAAATAAATCGATATAACCATCAAACCGATTTAACCGTATCGAATTAATCAAATTTCATCGGTTAAATCGATTAATTCGATTTGAATCGATCTATACTCACCCCTACCTTTATATCAAAAGATAGAACAGGCAGCGTTTTCTATCATGCTAGTACATAAAAGCACAATTGAAGCCTGAGTAATTAATTTAAATTACCATGTAAACAAGCTCTACATCGATCCTATTGGAAGTTTTTCCCAAATCAAGCCACAAAGCATCCTTGCAACAAAACATTCAACATTGTAAATTACCATTTTAAGGGTCAAAAAGAGAAGGGAAAAGAAAAAAAACATTAATTAATTTAATTTGTCTTGTAATTTTATTCCCTTTTATTTCAATTAATCATTTTCTTTCATGCCACTGTTTGGATTGTTTTAAAATTTTCTAAAAGATATGAAGACTATTGCAAGCCACACTATGGTGCTGAAAACTTCTTAAATTCCCATTGTTTCCATTGGTTTTGTTTTTTTCAACATTTGTTTATCTTAGCTAAAGAAAGGCTAAGACCTTCAACAATGCGTACCTCTTATAGCTTGAAGAAGCATATCAAATCATAAATTTGGGATAACATGCAATGCAACTGCCGAAATAAATTGAATGTTCACAACTAAATAAAAACTAAAGAATAACGAACTAACTTGAAGTAATCTATTTATGGACTTGGATTCTCAATTCTTGAAGTTCTATATATTTCAAAGAGATTAACAAGCGTTAGTCTTCAAATCATATACTTAATATAATCTTGAAAAATTCCTTGCAAAATATAATTTCATATTCTTTGTTTTTCTCTTGCCTAGAATATGTAATAAGGAACTTAAGTATGAACACATTAAACAAAACACGAAATGAAATCCAAGAACCACCATGCATAAAATGCAAGCATTAATTACAGAAAAAGGAAAAACACAAGTCATTATCAAAAAGTACTATCAAAAAGTAACGTTTGTATAAAAACCCATAAAAGTTCAAAACCAAGATTACAACCCATTACAAGTAAAATTAATACCCAGCGTGCTTATGAAATAAGAAAGAAAACCAAGGACATTGGGTGCTTATGTAAAGAACAAATATGACTATGAAATAAGGAAACAATTTTTTTGGGGAACGAGACAATTAAAGAAAAAACACTTATGAATAAGATAAAGTGTCTGCAAATCGAAGCTAACTTAAAGAAATCCTCGAGTTTGCGGCTTTTTATGCCATTGCAAATACTTCTCATTCGATGAGACGTTAGATATAAATTTAAAATTACTGATGTATAATACAAAATACATATATAAACACGTAAGTTGTTATACAAGAATACATGATGCATAAACTGCTACATAATTGATTATCTTGTCTCCACTATTAGTTTGAGAATGATTGTTGAAAGCATCAAGTATAACCCTAACATGGTCTTATGAAAGAAAATGGCCTTAAATAGATTAAGGTAAGTTTCAGTGAAAATGTATTCATTTCTATTAGAAAATTAGAGAAAAAAAAAAGTAAGAGAAAAACAATATTATTGAAGTAAAATGACTTTGAGGCATGTAGAATATTTTCCTTAAGGTTACAACAAACCTCTCAACCTTCAATCAAAATAGTGAAAATGACTAAATAGAAAAATCATTTACATAGATAACAAATAAAAGTATCTTTTAATGAAATATTTTTTTATAAAATTTATGTTGCTTTACAATAAATTTACATGTGAAAGTTATGCCTTTACAAGATAACTTTATAATACATAAGAGTTGTGTCTCCATAACACAAATAATCATGAACAATTATATATTCTATAAACTTGACTTTTCTAAAAATATAAGAACGATTTTCTACCAACATTTTAAATTATCGACAATCCTTCACTAGTTTAGAATGTTGGTAATTAATATTTAATCTTTTATACAAACAAATATTACGCATACAAAAAAGTATCTCTCGATTTGAACCATCAATTAGCATATATATCTTAGAATTCTAATGAAATTGTTGGTGTTCGCAAATTGAACCACAATTTCTAATATTAGAATTGCAGATACACCACACATAATATTCATTTATATTTCTATCAAATGTTGTTCACTTTCAGCTCTATTAAAGTCAATTTCTTATTTGTTCATAATAAACATTTACAAAAAAAACCACAATTCTTTTTATTGAAGTGGTACCACATCTTATTTTTATACAGGTAGAGCATTGCTTTGGACATTCAAATAATAAACAATGAACTCCATTAAAGTATTTATACTTATTTTATATACGCAATGAACTGCACTAATCTCTAATCAGCTTATTTTCGAGTGATTTTTACTCGTACATCACAAACACATAATGATAACTTTTTCTTACCCATTAAACCTTAAAATTAGAAGTTACTAATTAAAAGTAGGGTTCCCATTATTGGTGTCTGATAATTGGTTTTAAACTCATCTACTTATAGTGCTATTAATCAATTTGTAAGAATTTATTTTCTTTCATGATAATATCTCAAGATAGAAACTGAATCTCAATTGTAATCGAATCATAGGTTAACATGTCCAAACTCTCTATTTATATATTATTATATGCCTTTAGAAATTGTTATCTCTTTCTAACAATTATAAAAAATAGTTGGCATTGGTTGTGGCCACAACTCTTATATCCACTAAAAAATTTTTCAACCATTCTATTTCCATAATTTTTTATACAATTTAAATACAATTATACTTCTAATTTAATTTGATAAAATATAAAAAAGAAGTCAATCACTTTTTAGTCCTTTAACTTTAAGGATCTTTTTGATGGCTTTCTTTTTAATAAGTTGTAACAAAATTAATAACTTGGCTAATTTAAACATGTTAAAATTATACCAAATTTTATTATACTATGGTGGTATTTTTTTGTTTCTTAATAGTTTAAAAGAAATTAGCACTCCCCATGTGTAAGATATCTATTCTTTTTATTAAAAAATGTTCTTTAATTGTATTTCAACTATAAAAGATATCTTGTGTATAAGCAACATTTTTTTGTCTTATATCATTCATAATGATTACTTTATCTATTTTGTTATAATAGTTTTACATTATCCCAATTTATTTATTTCTTAATTCCATTATAACCACATGTATAAACCAAACATTATATTATCATTTTCAACCAAGTAATTTATTATATGAGGTCTCAAATCCCTTAGTGAAACAAGAAAATATTGTTGATATTTTTTTATAGCTTCTTAGCATAATCAATACATGACTTTAAACTTATTGTGTGTATATGTATTTAAATAATATGACTTTTTGTCAATAAACCATTTATATATACAAAGGTGTTTCCTATTGCAATCTAGAACATGTCAATATTATCAGAAGATTTCTAGTTGTATCAATTGACTATTACTGAAGATATATGCACCCTTTTATCATGAACAGTATTAGTCATTTTATTGCTAATGGCTAAAGCCTTGTCCTCAACCCAAATTGGATAATAGCTTTCTTCTTATTATTTTAATATTTCATCTTTGAATCATGATTTTCTAAATATCTCGAATTTTAATAAGTATTTTTACATGTCTCTTAAGCATAACCACTTAGGATAATTATCAACATGGAAAGCATTATTGAAGGGTCGAGAAAAGCCACTATTCTATTAGTTTCATATACCATGCTTCTCCATAAAACGTATCATGATACATAATGTAATTTTCTTTAGAGATTACTCACATATAATAGATATGATGGATATAAATGCATTTAGTGCCTTAAGCAGACTATAGCCACTATTTAATCATATACACTATAGCATACACTAATTAAACCAAATAAGATCCAATAAGGTCAAGTAAATTATACAGTAATTTAATCTTAAATCTTTATGGCCAAATAAATGACTACTATATTATATTTTCTCAATAAAAACTTTGTTTCCAAAATAATGATTTCATTATAAAAGCTTTTACTTTCTCACTATTCTACTTTTCACTAGAAAAAGTGATCATACCAATAGTATATTACTTAATTCATTTCTAGTCAAATTCACTTCTAAGTTAATAATATATATTGCAAAATAGTTCAATGACATCACATAGATGACATGTATACATTAAAAGTTCAATAAATAATTCCAAGTTTTCATGGCTATAGAAAATCACCAAACTTATTTGCTTTAATCTTATAACTAAAAATCTCATATACTAGCATGGTGAATAACGTCGTTCATACAAGTTTGTCCAACCAAGAAAGGCATAGCAGTTTAGGTGTCTGATTATTTTTCTTCTACTATATCTAAGATATATTTACATTATATATATATAAATTATTATTGATGTCCTTGAAACTTTTTCCTTGAAGATTGCAATGATGAAACTTTAGAAGCCAAACTTATTCTACGTACAACAATCATGACACATGCCAATGTAATTTTCTTACAATTTAAAAATGCACATAAAAATGCACAGAACATTTGCATACCTTTTTCATAAAAAGTATTAGCAGATGAAATCTTTTCTATAGGAGTACGAAGAATTAACTTTCTAAGCTACTAGTTTATCATCCACTTATAGTATTTATAATAATAGCTTTTGCTTATAATGTCACAAGCCAATTGCCATATAGTAATAATAATAATAATAATAATAATAATAATAATAATAATAATAATAATAACAATAATTTACGCATACATTTTAAAGTAATACATACTAATATCATATCATTATATTAATAATGTAATCACTTATTACCTCAATGTGTAAATAATCATATTTTTGATAAATCTCATACCTGATCAATTTATTCATATTGTTCTTTGACATTATTTTTAGTTTCAATCAAAAAAGCACTTGATTTTTAACTGAAGGACATGCTTTTAATAATATTTTATTATCACAAACCATATTTTTGTAATTAAAGTATAAAGCATAGTGATAAAATCAGTTATATCCTCATTCAATGTTACCTCTGGCTTTGCAACTTAGAAAGCATGGACATGATACATTAAAGCCTTAAGATTGTTAGAAAATTAGAGAAAAAAGTACCAAAAAAATGATGTTATTAAAGTAAGATGGCTTTGAAATGTGTAAAACACTTTCCTTAAGGCTTTAATACGCTTTTAAAATACAGCAAAGCCCTTAACCTTCAAGTAAAAAATGAAAATGATTAAACAAAAAAGTTCTTTATATAGATAACAAATAGATGTATCTTTTTATAAAAGTTACATTTCTTTACAATAACTTTACATGTAAAACTTATATCTTTACATGACAACTTTACAACACACAAGAGTTATCTCTTCGTAACATAACTAATCATGAATAATTACATATTTTATAAATTTAACTTTTCTAAAAATATAAAAATGATTGTTTACTAACATTTTAAATTATTAATAGTTTCTATGCTTCTATGTAGCCCATAATATACAAGCAAAATGGTTGTAGAAAATTTGTACTTCAAATTGTTTTAGATCTAAAACAAGAAGCTACTGTTGGATCCGGACATTAAGTTTATTAGGGATGAGGCTATGACGAGGCTATCAATTTTGAGAGAGAGATTAGATGCAAACAGAACAATTCTTCCCAACTAGCATTTTACGAATAGGTGTTTCAAGGTTTCCTCCTATTAGTTATAGAACGGATATATACTTATGATCCAAATTTACATTTTAGGGGTTCACGGCGAATAGGAAGGTAATTGTGGGAGATTTTCCAAAGAAAAAGAATGATTTTGAAAGTAGTTTCAAGGATCATAGCTGTCTCAATGAAGTTAAAATTAAGTTCAATTTGAACATTTCAAAATGAAAAAGAAAAAGACAATAGAATAAAATTAAAAAGTAATAAACTAATAATAAATCTAAAATAGAAAAAAAAATCAATTCATGTATTTAAAATAATTGACACTAATTTAATTAAGAAATATACAACACTAATAAAGTTATTTTAATAAATACAAAATTAAAAGTATTTATACCATTTTAACTTAAAAAAAGAATTAACTATCTACTTACATTTTTTACTTGGTTATGTCAAATTCTAGTCACCATTATTTCTTTTTTTAATAAGTATTATTATCTATAAAAATTAAATAAATACTAATTATAAAATAATTAATTTACAAATAGAAAAAAATAGTACATTTAATTTTTCACAAAGCATTACATTTTTTTATTTATAAACGCATTAAATTTTTTACTTAAAAATAGTTTTAAGTATTAATCGAACAAATCTTAATATAATATTATTATTCCTCTAAAAGGTTGGATAAATAAGCTCTTTACTTAAGCCTTATTTAGTAATGTTATTGGTATAAATTTTGAGATAAAAAATTATATTTCATAGCAAATGCAATTTAAAACGATTAAAAATTTTTTGTTTTTCTTATTAAAATCTTAGTTTGGTAATTTAAATTAAAAATCAAGAAAATAAAATTTTTATGATTTAAAATTTTATTTTTGAATAAAATAATTTTATTATTATTATATTTTTAAATTTTTATTATTTTAAACGTATTTATTTTTGATATTTTAAAATTTTATAATATTTTTTATAAAAATATCAAACATTTAAAGGTTTTTCAACTACATTCTTCTAGTGTACCTTTGTCTACCTAAACTTTCTTTTGAACCATGGACCAATAGGGTTGTGAAATACAGGCCGCTAAGTCCAATCGAGAGCCCAACGCTCGCCGAGCATCAAGGGGCCCAAAAAATTGAAAAGGCATTGCAAATATAAGGAGGGAAAGCAGAAGAAAAAGCGGCAAGGCGGCAGAAGTAACAATTTCTCGAACACTTACTCGAAACATCTTTCTAAACCTCGAACCATCGATCCCTGATCCATCTGCTGCTTCATTATTTTTCGTTTCTTATCTCTACAATTAAAAAAAAGGGCTTCGTTTCTCGATCCAAATCTTTTCTTTGTATGTTTATCTTTCGTTTAAAATTGTGTAGCGTTTCAATAGAGTCCAGCTTTATGTTTTTTTTTTCCCCGATATTTTTCTGTGCGCGTTGATCTGCTCGTTTGATTTTTCTTTTATTTTTCACGTTCGCTAATTTAAGGATTGTGGGAAGGATTTTATCCAGACTTAGCGAATTGTTTGAACTTTCGATTACCGGTGACTTGTCTATTTTAACGGAGGATCTTAAAGCGTTGATTCGTTCACGTTTCTTTTGAGGAAATTTATTGAATTTGCAATTAAGTTCATGTTTTCAGTACTGATTCTCTGTTGCGCTATTGAGGTAACTTATAATTGGAGAAATTAATTTCATTGTAATGTCAAGTCATTGGTTGAGGATTCAGCATATTGTATCTACGATTCAGTATTGAGATTAGATTATTCTATGCTATTTCGATTTCCGGAGATAAGAATGCATAATTTCTTGGATTTTGTCGAATTTGATTGTAAGGTAAATGGTAATATTGAAACTATAGAGCATGTTCATTGAGATTTGAATTGACCTTTCGGATCATTATGCCAATAGAATGTATGTTTTTGATTGCAATGTGAAGTAGAAATACATGAAATAACCAGGCTAATGTTCTTTTTTTTTTCCCTTGGCATCCAGGTTTCTTGATTGTCTGCAGATCCTCTTAACTCCATCATTTCAGAGTGAAATTCTCATAGTAAGAAGTTTCATATTGTTTGTTGAGTTTATACGTCATCCCTGTATTTGCCACAACGCAAACTGTACCACCTTGACATTGTGAGTCGTTCGTTTTTCTTTTAAAGTTTATTGCTCGCTAAGTGATAAAAAAACATTTGTATTTGTGCGCATATTTAGGTGGTTGAATACGGTCTGGGCCTTAGAGTATGTTCGTTGTAGGAAAACTTTTATCAATTAGCATACGACACAGTTTGTTGAAGCTGATTTGTGAAAAAATTGCTCAAACTTTGAGCATGAAACTAAATAATTACAACCTTGTTAAATAGTATACCGATCATACATGCCTTTGTGATTATGGTTTATAAAAGGATTTTCACGTTTCCCCATAAACCATCAGTATTATAAAATTCAATTCCATTTTCGACCTTCATACGTTGTTATTTGGACAATTGTGACTTGTTTGGACACTGGTGAATGTTCTATGATTCACTCTTCTTCTCCAGCTCCCTTACCTTTTCCTTTGGTCAACTTGCTGGCTGGGAAATGCAGTCTGGCCATTGGAGGACGGGGTGCTCGTGATTTCTGGTCAAATCCCCTCACACAAACATGTCCTGCAATTTATCGTCAAACAGTTGTAAGAACACAGAGAAAATTCTTGACGTAACTGAGCATTTGCGCATTGCTTAGTTATTGGAAAGACAAGTTGCAACTAACAAAAAAAAAAAAAGAGGAGTTTTGACAAAGTTTTCTATTCTGCTTCTGGTGGTCAAAGATTCAGAATAAGATGTGCAGGAAAGGGAAAGTGTTCTATTGTTGAAGGCTCTGTTCGAGATTGTGTAGGTAATGCTTGCAGTTTGGGTTAGTCAAAAAATTTTGAATTTATGCTGTCTGAGGGCATGCTAAAGCAATAGTTTTTCACAACTTAGTCTGCATTTAAATGGGTGTTGGGATGATTCCCACTGCACTAAAGCTACAAAACAGCATTGGAAAGTTACGGGTCCAGAGACAAAACAATAGCTACAGTGCGGTGGGAATCACTTCCACCAAGCGTTCGAATGAGGCCTTAAAATGATAAGTAGGACTCCAAGAATTATTTCTGGATAGAATTGGATGAGCCAGTTAGGTCATTAATGATAGCATAAATGATTTTAGTTGTTAATTGTTAAGCTAAGTTATGAGTTGGTAGATCAGCGAATGTCATTTGTAATTGTTATGAGTTGGTAGATCAGAGAATGTCATTGTTAATTGTTAGAAATATCAAATATGAAAAGGGCTTAATTTCTTATCTAAGGAGGACACTACAATGTTTGTAAAAGGGATAGCTTTAGGGCTCCAATCATTATTTCAGAATAGAAGTGGATGAGCCAGCTAGGGCATTAGTGATGGCATAAAGGATTTTAGCTTAACTACTTGTCATTGTTCGATGTTAACCTAAGTTATGAGTTGGTAAATTAGGCGACGTCATTGTTAATTGTTAAGCTATGAGTCGGTTGATTGTGGGAAGTACCAAATACTATGTTGCTTTGTCTTTTCTTTGTTCTGGAAATACTGGAATATGACCCTCCAAGTACCATTTAAATACATGAAAAAACTTAATAAAAAACAATCATACTTGTGTTAGAGACATACTTGCATCAGACGTTCACACCGCAGTTTGAGCAACATAAATTAAATATGTAAAGGGCTTAATTTCTTCCTTGGGGTTTGGGGTTTAATTTCTTCTTTGAGGGGGATAAAAGCTACAATGTTCTTAAAAGGTGTAGCTCGTGGTTGATTGGTTTAACGTGAATTCCTATCTTTCATTGGAATTTTGAGCAACTTTAATCTCAATTTCAGTCCAGAAATTGGAATCGAGCTGTTTGTAACGAGTTTAATATCCATTTTACATGATTCGGTTAAATAACCTTATGTTTGGAGGAGCATGAAATGGTATAAGCCCAACTATAACAATATTGCTGTGGCTGGGAAATTGATACATCATGTGTGTGTCTACAAGACAGTTTTAGATCTAGATTGTAGGCAGTGAGTGATTCAACTGTCAACAAGTCCTTGGCAGCGGGGCTGATTCCTTAGAATTAGAGTTTTTGTTGGGGAATCGAATTTAACATAAAATGCATGCACTTGGCAAGTTCTTTCAAGCCAAGTGAAGAATGTCTCGCTGTAATCCAATGATCTCTTTGTGATGAAATAAAAGCCAGTTCAATGCTATGATATAACTCTTTTCTTTCTCTGTGGGTGAATATTAAATATGGACAATTTGTGATCCAGTTCTCAAGGCCATTTCTGCGTCCTTGATGTCTGATGGGATCATGAAATGTGTTATGTTTCTCAAAATTTCGACGTTTTGATGTTTATGTGCACCTAAGGGCTAAAAGTAAGAACATGGATGCTTATGGGTAACCTTTCAAATCAAGGCAAACAGCATGACATGAAGTTAAATTGGTTGATAATTCTCACCTTTCCAGAAGCAGTGTTGAATTTCTACTGTTGTTAAGCCTAATAGACCAAAAACATGAACAAAATCAGTGTTTGCCCTTGCTCTATTATCAGCAATACCTTCTATCGAAATCTTCTAACCTTTAAATATTGAAGGTATGGAGGTCCCAAAGTAGACCATTTTCCTTGGCAGGTTCCATAACCATTCCCTTGGAACATCAATTGGGTTCAGACTTGAATCATGATCAACCAAAACCTGCATTGGGATAGTATTTTTCATCATTGCTTGCCTGATAAAGATCAAATCAACCATAAAATGTGAAGGAGCTGGTTGAACCTGCATGCTGAACTTACCTCATTAACTTGGAAGTATGTGCCATTTAGGGGAAAGCTCCCTCTCATTGCTGTACGACATGGTATCTGTTTATGATGTTTTATTATATTGGTTAGCATATGATATTCTGAAGTAATATTCCTTCATACTATAGCATGTTTCTACATAGCATATATCACATCTATCTTCTTACTAAAAGTGTTCCCCTGACGATCTGGGATTCTGCTTCCCGAATACTGTTGCAAGAGAAGCATGTCTTCTCATCACACAATTTGCCATGCTCTTGGGAATTGCACCTACTTTGAGGCGGTGGAATGGAGCTTGCTGTTTCACCTTTTGTTAGCATTCATGCATTTAGGAAAATCAAACAGGATTCCACTAAAACATTTATACCCTCCTTGCATATTTTACCAAAAATTGCAAAAATTATGTTTTATATAGGTCTAAAAAGTAGTAATTATACAATGTTAGTAATTGTTGTCCATACCTGGTGTCCATATGGTGAGAAGGTACTTGCATGGGTCATCGGGTTCTCGTTTATCCAGCTGTAAGTTTACCATAAGAAAACTGTGCTATAGTAATATGAGAAATATTCTGTTTGAATAAAGTTAGAAAAAACTAACCTCTTTTAGAAGAGGGTGAGTGTCTGGAAGTTCATAGCTGTAGCATGGGTTCAAGGAGTGGAGGAAAAATGAGAAAATTAGTATAAATGAAAAGATATCTTGTACCATTTACTCTGGATTTTTTGCCATGCTCTGGGAGAACCCCTCTATCTTTTAAGATTGATTATATTTCTTTAGTATACTTTGCCATATTCATGGCTTGGTTCCTATAAGAAGAATAGTAGGATGGCCATTTTGTAGTTTTAAAAATTTCATATTTTTGAAGAATTGTTTAAAAGGCCTAAAAGTTGAAATTTTTAAGTTATAATTTAAGCTTAATTCTACATTGATATGGAACTAACACACTCTTTCATTAAACAGTAAATTGTTGTTTCTTTATTTTCAAGAATTCAGAGATGGAAAGTACTACCTACACTTGGTGCTCTGTTCTTAGCCGACTGAAATTTTTAAGTTTGGGTGTGGAAATAGATGCAGCTTCTGCTGTTAAAGCAACTAAAGCCTTTGACATATGCTGTTCTTGAAGTCCCATGTCATTGTGCATATAATTCTGCAAATTCTGGTTGAACTCTTCCATGTTAAGCTTGATTGTAGGAATCTCCTCAGGATCTTCATAGGAAATGTCCTCAATGTCGTTCTCTGCTCCTTGTGTGCACTCAGGCTCTGGACTGGCTGGTTCTTCAATGATGGGTTCACACTTGTTGACCCAGAGTTTTGCTTCTAGCTGCTGGTTTGCTTCAGACTGCCAGTTCCTGTCTGATTGTTCGGTTGGCTGGAGTGAGGGCAAAGCCAGTTGATCAATAATCACAGCATGGTTTGGGCCAGATGTTCTGTTTTCAGTTGCACTGACAATGCTTTTCTCCTCCGGTCCTGGCAGGGCAAGCCTTGCGCTGCATTAATATGGTTTAAGTCAATTTGTCTCATGAAATGTTTTTGGGTTTGTCTACTTGATCACGGCTATTCTCTATTATCTTATCGGCTTACTGCTATTCTCTATTATCTTACTGGCAGAGCATTCATAATAAAAGTAAGCAGTTTGACAGTGCCCTATTGATGGAAATGCTGCTTATGTAAAACCACATCTCTTTATCTTGTCAAATTCTTATCCCTGTGTGGTGACTTATATCTTCCTTAATTTGTAGATTCAGTTGGTTATTTGGCTTTCCAGGGCTCCATGTTTCATCCAAACTTGAGGACAAGTATAGAAACCAATGGTTGCAGACCCGCACATGTTGATCTTGTTTCAGAAGTAGATTTGAAAAGTTAAAAATTGAAATATTTCGTAAGCAAACCTTGCAAATGCACTGGCAAAATGTCTGCATTCTCCTCTCATTGGGCATGCATTACAGTTTGGTTTGTATTTTGTACAGAAAACCTACATAGATCTCAAAGAATGTTCAACCTATCAGTCTTAACTTGTTGGTCAGCAAAGGAAGCATGTTTCTTCACCTTAAACATTTATACAGCAGACCTTTCCAAATGTGATCATCTGGTAATGTGGCTCATACCTGTTCAATGAAATAACAAACGTGAAGTTCTAATAAGAAATTTGTTTTGCCCTTTAGAATAAATGCATTTGCTTGTCAAGTACTAAAGAGAAAAAGTTATTTACAATGTTCTTTGATCAAGTCTGCATAGTCGGGGCCATAGATATCTTTGGATGGATTCCAGGACAGGGAACCTAAGCAGGCATAAAAAAATTCAGCAGCTTTCTTGTTATATATTCTGTTTGTTTTCGTATCTGTTGTTTGATAGTTCATAATACTCACAGCTCTAGGAGATGCAATTGAAGGGACTCAGGCAGCGGTTGAAGGGGGACCCATCCCAATCTTACTGCTATACGTGCAACATTTGTGTCAACCTATCAGGAAAATATGGAAGTTGAGTTTTGTTTTTTCTGCAATGGTTATTTATGCAATTAACTTACCGGAAATGCCAAATGGTGAATTGTCAGAAGCCGCACACACTCCATACTTTTTAGCCCCAGTCCTCTAAAATTTAGCACGTACTCCCTACAACGAGGAATAATGTTTAAGCAGCCCTCATTTTGTTAAAAGAATATAAAAAGTGCATAGGAAATTTTCTGACTTATATATGCTGCTACCATAGTACGCGGCAAAAATGGTCTTATGAACTATGTTGCTGCGACTTTATTTTTCTCGAAATATCCGTATCCAAAAGCCGTGTTTGATACATATTCGGATATAGGTGTGGAAATATGACCCTCCAAGTGTCCTCCAAATACTTGGAAAAAATTATAAAAAATGAACATACACATGTCGGACAAATAACCATACTCGATATTCACACCCCAGTGTACGCGTGTCGGACTTATATCTAACACTCACACCCAAGTTCGAGTAACATAGCTTATGAATGCATTTAAGCCTACACTTTAGAATCCTTTGGCTTACTTTGCTTTGTCTGGTGGAACATCCCTCAACCACTCCTGGTCAATGCTTCCATGATCACTAACCAGTCGATTGAGGAAATCCTGTGTACAAGTCATTTACAGTCAGCTGTTATACGGTAACCTTAGTAAAAAACCTGGTAAACTTTACCCTACAATGTTATAGTTTTACCTTTATTCGCTCAGCAAGCATGTTATTCATCCCTCGTTCCTTAATTGTGTTAGCAATTTCATTCACATCTGCACATCTCACTGCTTCCCAGTCGAGTGAGTCCATTGTCTTCTCTGTTCTTTCTCTTTTTCTTCCATTAGCTTCTGCCTGTCTTCTTAAGCTATCCCAATTGAAATCATCTTTTTTCTCTTTCTTGGCCTTACTGCCTTTTGATTTCAAACTGCCGGCCTTGATCTGATTGAGCTCCTCATTACATGAAGAGTTGTGTGTATACAAGTTTGACTCTTGCATTTTCTGTTGTGGGCTTCTTTGATTATCAATCGTGGTAGTGCTTTCTGTAATATCAAGGATTTCTTCTGAATGTTCCAACAGATTTACATGCCTCAATATTTCTTTGTTTTGTGCATCAGCTGGTAATTCAACAAGATTTCTGGGGTCTTGAAGCTGCCTCATTTGACAGTGGGGAACTGTTTTCTCAACATGTTGAATGCTGTTGCTTGATTGATTACTTTCATTGGATGATTGTAGGGCCAGCTGCACACACATTGTGGAATCATTTTGATCCACTGTGAGACATGCAGATTCTTCAGTTAAGGAACTTTCTCCTTTTGTCTTAGAAGCATCAAAGGATCTTGTTTCTTCTTCGAAAATCTCAAGGTGTTCAATTTCTTTTACTTCTGAGTTGGAAGTCAGGTGTGGATGATAATTAGGTGATAGGGTAATGTCTTCTCCAGTGAAGCTTTTAGTACTTTCTGAATTATTGCAGTTTTCTATTTGGTCATTCTGGAATTGGTTTCTTTTGACCATTGAGTTCTCATTAATTGACATATTACCAGGACAGTGAATTTCATGCAGCCTGGCAGATTCAGCCATCTGTAAAAGCTGTACAAAAGAAGTAGAGCTATTCAAGATGTCGAAAGTAGGCCCCTTAATCTGATCACCCCCTTCTGAGTTGCCTTCTGAGCATGATCCCGTTCTTTCAGCAGTCTGATGCAAGGAAAAATCCATCGAGTTTTCAGATGAAACGACAGAATTTTGAGATGAGAGGACATCATTTGTCTCATCATCTCCTTTGAAACAGTCGGTTCCACTCCCAACAGCTTCCATGCACTTTGATTCATTTACTGAGCTTACAATAGCGGTACTAATTCCAGAGAATTCCTTACTGTTGACAATCTCTTTCTCGTCAAAGTGTCCATACACGTTAACAGTCATTGAACTTTGGTCACCAACTGGTTGAATTGGCATATTTGCACCCCGCTTTAAAGTGTCTTCTGGCTCCAAGACATAGAACTCTACTCCATTAACTAAGCTTGTCGCCTCTTGATGGTAACTTTTTTTGAGAGGAAAACATGCAGCAAGAGACATGAATGCAGAACTGCCAAGAGTTAACAGAAATTAAAATATATTTTATTTACTCTGTGTAGTTAAATGTTATTAGGACCTTTGGCTTATGGCTTACCTTGAAAGATGGTCAGAGACATTCTGAGTAAGAAAGACTCCAATCACGGAGTCCACAACTGATCCTTTCCATGGAGAGAAGCGTCTATCCCCTGCGGAAATGGTATTATACTCTTACAAAGAAATTAAAGAGAGTACTTGAGAGAGAGAGAGAGAGAGCCTTCCATATTCTAATATATGAATGTATAACAAGGTATCTTAACCGAGTTACATGTCATTGTAGATTTCATTTCACTTCACTTTTACTGTGAAATTTCCTCCTCGTCCCCCTTGATTCACTTTTTCTGATCACCTTCTGTATAAAATAGAATCTGTCTCTCTCCGTTAGCATAAGCATTCATAGGTGGGATGGAGGGGCTAAATAGTGTGTTTTACTGCAATAGGATTCATTGAAACCTTATTTTAAATTTTATATATATTATTGAATAAAATAATCTATGAAATCAAAGATTCTTGAGCAAATGTTCATAAAACAATTAATCTGAAGTGAAATTAAATTAGAAAATTCTGTTACCTTGTACAAGGTGCATGCGTGCAATAAGTGAGTCTGCACGTCCGTGAAATACTCTTCTTTCTTCTTACCACCATTTCACCTTCTCTTCATCAGTTCCATCAATACCTTGACTATTGATATTGTCTGAGAGAAGCTTCCATACTCTATTTGTTTCTTCATCCAGCTCAACTTTAGGCCTTGGGCGTCGTTTCTTGGTAGGACCAAATTGTGCTATGGTTCCATCTGTGTAGAGAACAAGGTTCTTCTGCTCTTTGTATCTCATATTGTGTGGGGCAATTTTATTCTGCTCTTTGTATCTCATATTGTAGGGGACAATTGCATTCTGCTCTTGATATGTAATAGGAATGCCTTCCCCGTTGATGTCTGAATGGTTAAATTGTTCATCAAGTGCATCATCAGAAAACATTTGTTTCCACGTTTGTTCTGGGAGGGCATCTGCATCAAGTTGATTATATGGGTTAGAAGGAATTGTTTGGCAGATTGGGTAGATTACTCTATTTAAAGGTGCTTGAAGTTAACACTTTATTGAAATACCTAATGATTTGGCAGAAAATTGGTTTTGATTAGATAAGAAAAGCTTCTTCTGCATTTGTGCTGTGCTTGCACTGAAGCATGCTGAATTTACTAGGCAGTTTCTCTTCTTTGTTTGCTTCTTTTTTTGCTAGTTTTGCTTTCATCTCTATGATGAGGGCTTCTATGCTTGTAAAAGGTCTGTCTGAGTTCCGAACTTGCCGAATGTCATAATCCACCGGCGATTGACTGCTGTAGCGTTCTAGGTGCCTTTTACATTGTGCAATTCCATTAAGTGAAGCCAAGTCTCTTACCCGTGTGGTTCCTCTGGTTCTCTTTTTCTTTAGACTTTCGGTTTGAATTGAAGCCATGATGCAATTAAAAGTTTGCAATTTATTCAGGGAAAAACTTTCTGTTTCGTCTAGTTTTGCTGGAACTCTACTATAACTAGATCGACGGGGATTTTCTTCAATGTTATCTATCAGACATCCTTCTGCAGGAACAAGACCTTTTACAGCTGTGATAGATGGTGAGGCAATAGAGGCAATAGATATGGCATGATTTTGCCCCTTCTCAGTTCTTTTTCTCCTGCGAACTTTTGAAAATTGCATCCTTGGAATCATCTGGTATATACATAAATTATTGTAGTGACTCCCATGTGAATTTACAGTACTGTTATCTGCTTGTTAAGTAGCCGTGGAATTGCTTTTCTTCAATTCACTTGCTTGTCCTCTCTCCAGTACTGAGCTGATGCAGCAGTTGAAGTCATTTGGCCTTCTTGGGGCAATTGAGCATTAGACTGTGGAACGTATTGTGCTTTTTTTTTCCAGTCCGTCATGAATAGTGGCTTGATTTTTTCCATCCCCGTTATTGAGTTTCTGGGACTGAATATTTCATCTTTTACATGGGGGATTATTCTTTGTTGGAAGTGGTGTGGCTGGTGCTTGATCTTCAGGCGAAGATACGCTATCTCTCAGCTTTTGATTTAGAGATTTGTTTGGTTCGTGGGCAATGCCTATTTGTGTGTTCTCAGCTGCCACTTCAATTCCACCAAAAAGTTGCATTTTGGACTTTGATCGACTTCCTTCTTTCCACAGGTTTTCTGTCCCTGAAGTTGAATTTAAGTTGCAGGTGGGCTTGCATGCAGAGCCTTCACCTGTTTCTTGTCCGTCCTTGTCAAAATCTATAGCCCTTTTGCATGATTTCTTATTATGCTCAAGTGTTTCTGGAGCATGTTCACTTTCTTGTATGGGAATCATTGAGTCATTGTTGAGTCCCTTTCTTCGCACATACCTCCTCTTACATGTTGAATTCTGTACATTTGCTTCTCCTGGGGGGGTTGATGTGTCTTTGTTTAGCCTATTCTTTCGTACATATTTCCTCTTACCAGTTTGGTTTTCTTGAAATTTACTTGGATTAGGAGTGACTGACTTTTTGGTCCTTGGCTTGCCCTCGGTAATTACCTTTGGCCTGTGCTTTCTCCTTCTCTGTTTCTGCTGTGGTTTTCTGTCTAGATTAACAAGGTGGCTACCTCCATTGTCAGGATTCAGATTTTCCTTGCTTGGTGTAGCAGCCAGGGATGACTCTGTATTAGGCTTTTGGAGCTCTTTACTGCATTGAAGTTCAATGACCTCAACCCTGGCCTCAGCCAGTTCATTTGCTTGATCATCTATTTTCTCAGTTATCCTGTTCTCTAGGTATAAATTTTCTATTTCTGAAACCTCTTTCCTTTCAGCTCTTGTGGCCTTATATGGCGTGATAGAGGCAAAGTCAGGGAGCGCATCCATTTTCCCAGCAGGCAGGTTAAGCTCATATTGATTCTGGGGAGGAATGACATCTGTAAACACTGTAAGTAAGTTCCACCTCATTCATATATTAAACTAGAAAGTTTTGAACTCTCAACGTTAATAACAGATGAGAGTTATTGGAGAAATTCTCTCAAGAAGAAACTTGTTTGTCTTGGAAAGTATACTTTCCAACAAGTTGCAGGGATTTTGTGCTTTTCGGGGGGGGGGGGGGGTGTCTCGTTTTTAAGTAATTTAAAGAAATGAAAATTTAATCCTCTGAATTGCCTTAGGTGTGATTCTAAATAGAATGAGAGTGCTAGTACTAGCCGTGAAAAATGGAAGGGAAGACTTAAGATGGCCAGGGAAGGGATGCCTGATAGTCTGTTTTATGACTCATATCTGACATTAACACTTTGATTGCTATTTATCTTGCAAGAGATTTCTTTTCTTTAACATTTATCTCAGGTTCTGAATTTGTCTCTAATACTAATTTTTACACCTTTTTGTTTTTCTCTCCTTTCTCTCTTGCAACGCCCTGACAACTAGATCCTGTAACAGAAATATAGATACGTTAATTAAATGAACAATAAAAGTTAAACTTATGCTTACTTTGATGTTTTCTTGGTGTGCCATTGCCATCAATCCATGTGTTTTTTTGAGCCAAGAAATTTGCATGCAGAGGTAAGAGCCCAGCGGAGCTACATTCAGCGTGGTGTCTATCTATTCCCTTTGTTGCTGCATTCTTAGATTTAGCTGATGCTGCATTTGCAAGGGTCATTAGATCTTCAGAAGGAGCGTTGCCGAGTTCAACCAGGTTCAGCGGACATTGTCTCTGCCGGTTGCTATCATCCAAAATGCAGTTACTCCCAACCGAAGCTGCCTTTGAGTTATTAAGGCTGCCATTTACTTGTGAGCAACAGGCCGAATCGGAGCATGCAACGACAATATCAGCTTGAGATTCCTGAGTAAACCCCGAAGAGCATCTTTCAGACCCTATACAATTTGCTCGGAAAATCTCGTTCCTCTGTCTCCCACCGTGGATCACTGGTAGTTTCGGAAGAATAGGCCTAAAACGGGTTACTGGAATCAATGGACGCTGGAATTCAAACTGTTCTGGGCCCTGTTTGCTCATTCTTTTCGCTCGGTTCCAGAATCCTCGCTAAAAGTTTCAGTTTGATTCTCCCACTCACCGAATAAAAACTATCCGCAACTCCTTCAGCACGGTCTTCATAGCAAAAGCCAGTCTTTGCCAGAAATTTGCTTATTGAGGTGAGCCTTCTTTACTGTCAACCTCATTTTATTGAACCTATCCTGCCGAGTAAGAGGAGAAAAAGATATCAGCATAACTAAAACAGGCAGAGACAGTAGTATCCTGTTTAAGGTTAAACAATGCCTCTGAAACCCAGAATTCCTAATTCCTTCAAAAATGCTTCCAAAAAAAATTAGCTCCCTTAAACTGATAGATCTCTTACAGACCACCTTCGGCCTACCATTTCATGTTAAGCGCAGTGATGATCGTGGAAGAAAAAAAAATTGAGGAATTATTATAGAATTCTAGAGGGTCTAAGGATAAAAGATAGCAGCAGCAGAAACGGAAGAAAATCTCAACAAATGCTCTGTAATCTCCATAGATAATGCTACTTAATGTTTTGTTGCCGAATTATATTAACTTAAAAAAATAAAATAAAATACTCCAAATAATTTTTTTTTAAAAGAAAACTAAAGGCTACCGGAAAAATGTGTCAATGCTGGAGATATGATTGAATCACCCGAGGCCCAAGGAAATGAAAATAAAGTCACTCCTAGAAGTTAGAGATGGGAAGAGAAAAAAAAAACAAATAGAAAGACCGGTTCATTTATATATTAGTGGATTACAATTTAGCTTTAATATTTATGAGAATAATAAAATATAATATCTGATGCATTGATGCTGTAAGATGACGTAAGTTTAATAAAAAATTTAAAAATAATTTTATTTTAATAAGAATGTGTGAAGTTATATGTGTATAATTAATATATCAAACACAAATCATATCATAAAATTTCTTTGTCTTGTGTGTTTGTAATGTTTATATTTAACCCACGTTTTAAAGGTAAGTAAAAGAGGATTTAGCTATCAAGAGGAGGCAAAGTTGTCCTGCTCGGACTGAGGTGGCCACTGACTGGGGTGTGTGTAGCGTCGATGCAGGACTCGAACACGTGATCAAACTGTAAAAAATCAAAGAAATCTACGTGGCGAGAAGGTCTTAACAGTTGGCACGTGAGAGCTTGTCAATGGTCAACATTAGTTTCGTTTAGTTTAGAGTTTAAACGCCGTCATATGACTTCGTTAGGGCTGCCTATGCTTTTCATTAAGGGTTCTAGGCTTTCAGCTTTTCGTTGTATTGTGGTCCCCTTTTAGTGGTTCAAAGGTTCACGTTTTACTAATTGTTGGTTGGTGATGTTAAATGTGATTCGCTGCTTAGTTTTATGATTCCCATGCGAGTGTGAGCGGCAGCGAGCCAGCGGTGGCTGTGGTATAAAATTTTTCCCATGGATAAAATTTTGACGTATTTGATATTTAAAAAGTTTTCATTTAAAATTTTGCATAAAACATATAAGTTAACATTACTTGTAATCGTTATTATAAGAACATTCGATAATCGTCCCGATTGTTGTGATTTTTACTGATATGACTGTCATGGCTTCGTGAGAATTGAGAAGTTAGCTTTTTAATGTTTCTTAGTTTGTTTTATTCATATAAAATATCATATTTATTTGCGAGTATTTAATTTTTATTTCAAGAAAGTAGAACGGTTCTTTCTTAAAACAATAAAAAGTCATTTGTTTGTTTAGTATATCTGTAATCTATAATTTATATGAAAAAAAAGTATGAAAAATATTTTAAATTGATGAAAACTTATTTTTTTATTAAATATTAAGTTATATTTTTAATTCATTTTTATTTATTACAAATTTTAATTATAATGAAAGGATTAGTTTATGCGTGAAAAACTAATTCTAATTATATTAAACTGTTATCATACAATAGATAAAAACTTTTTAAATAATCCTGATTAAATATCATGAAATAAAAATAAAATTAGATTACCTAATTAAATTATCGTGTGATTAACTTTGTAAATTGTTATTGAAATTTAATTTTTATTTATTATATTTTCAATTTTAAAACAAATGTAAAGTTAAGAGTCTTTAAGTAATTAAATATTATATCTTAATAAATATAGATAACTCAAGTGCAAAATCATTTTAATGCAAAAAATGTTGGTAAGTTTTGTTCAATTGAGTCAGACTTAGAATTTAATGAGATATAAGTTTATTCTTTTTTTTCTTATGGTGCAAAAAGGTAATTCACAAAATAGATGCTAAACTTCTGTAGAATCTTTTTTTTTTTCATTTTATTTTAAAGAATATTGCATGTCTATTTCTAGTTTTTTATCAATAGCTTTGATTTATTGTTTTTGAAGTTGGAGAAGCTTCCAAGTTCAAGATGTGATAAATCAAACTCTAATGGTTGTGCGTGGTATTTAATATTTATATTGATATACTCTATTAATTATATATTTTTTTTTCATATTTAAATTTAGTTTGATAAAAATTTTACACTTTATATTTATTTTTTAATATAAGATTTCTCAATTTTATACCAATAGATTTTTTGTTATGTTTTATAATTATAATTTGAAATATATTAATGACATATATTCAGAAAAATTAATTTTCATTCGCAAATTTATTTGTTTAACATGATGTTATTTATTTTGATAATTATATGAGGAGACCGCATGAATTGTGTCTTACAAATAATGCCTAAGTTTGATTTTTTGTGATAAAATTTTGGTCTTTGATTGTTGATAGTTTAAATATTTTATCAAACGATATTTTTATAAATAAATTTGAAAAAGTTTTTGTCTTAAAAGTGCTTTTATATTTCAATTAATAAGATATTTAAAATAAATAAATCAAATTGAAAAAGTTTTCTCGTAGAAGCCAAATTATAGCCGTATTTGTGGGGCGAAAAGAGTATGATACGTGTTATGTTTTAGTTATTTGTTTTTCTTTCAATAATTGTGATTTTATTTTTATCAGTATTTCCTTTTAATTTTACAACTGATTTATTTGTTTTTTTTGCGTGTTACCATTACCAATATCTGAAGAACACACAAAAAGGAAATTACCAATATCTGTCGGTCGCCGCCGCCGCTGTCGTGACTCTCGAGCCCATTTCGGGGAATCTTATCTCACCTCTTGTTGGCATTCTCTGACTATTTTTCTGTTTCTTGGCATTGCTAGACCCACTCCCCTGCTTGCCTTCTCTGTTGGTGCTATTCATCTCTTCTTCTGAAACGTGGAATTACTGGATCTTTGCTGTTGGACTTATATTGGTTTGATTTTACTTGATAAACCTGATATGAAACTTTGTGGTAGGTGCCTGTTATTTATGTCATGCAAATCGCGAGTGTCTCGTTAGCATTCTTTTTTTTTTTTTCATATGTAGTCTTCTCTTTCATCATTTATTGATATATGTGTAATATAGTATTGATTATAGATTACAATTAAAAATTATTTACTGAATTTAATTATTTAATGTTTATAAGTATTAGTTAAGAATTATTTATTATTTTTAAAAAATTATGGCATTTTTATATAGTATTCTTATTGAATTATAACATTAATTATTATTTTAGTCTGTATCCCTAGGAACTTAGTAATATTTTGAATAATGTATCCGGGAAAAGGTAATGGGTGTTAATTTCTTTCAGTTAATCTGAAGACAAGGTCTCAAAGACTAGATCGGTTTCACTAGCGGAAAAGTAAGTGAAAAGCACGCATTGGTCATTTACGAGAGGTACTTAAGCTAAATAAGGCCTAATATCTATATTATGCTTTTGAGCCAGCAATTGGCTCATGGTTAGCTTGTTTGTAGATGAATAAGTTCAAGCTAGTGAAATTTGTCTTGGATGCAAAGTAGTTCAATTGTTGATACGTTAAACAGTTCATCGAAAAAATAATTTCAATTTTAAAAAAAAAATTGCATATTTTTTTAATGGAAGCTCGAGGTTAAGTCAAATGTTCATTATTGTTTGTGGTTGTTACAGTTATAACGGTTTTAGCTCAGAAAAAGGCGCAGAGTTTTGGAATCGGTGCTCGTTGAATATTGATTCAACAAGTGTCATGCAGAAACTTTTGATGATCTCTTACTTTTAACGAACGATGAACAATAGTTGTGTATCTTCAAATTGATAAGATATTTATCAAATAGGCGACAAATAGTAATTGAATGATGAAATGTTAAATTTTTAATTTTAATAATTAAGATTTAATGCTTTAAACTGTGATTACGTGAAAACATAAGCTTTACCCTTTTTTTGAAAAGGATTGCATGATTATTTGTAAATTATATTTAATGTAATTTAAAGCACACATAAAAAAATAAAAGATATTTTTTGAAAGTAAAATTGATCATGAGTATTAGAATATTTGTTTCGAGTATTATAATGTTGTCTATTTTAAATTAGTGTCGATCTATTTTTAAAATATTATATTTAAAATCAATCTATAAATTTAAAATTCATAGTTAAATTTAATGAGATTATAAATATCATTTTGACTTAGTAATTGATCGTATGGTAGCCTAATATCTTTTTCCATGCTGATCAATGTCTTCCTGTAGATCAATGGCATGAATAGTATCTTGATGAGCTTTCTATCTAACTTAGATTTAATGATTTTCATATTTATTGATTTCGATTCATTCAAAATTTTTTATGAGAAAACTCATAAAATTTTTTTTAAATGGTTCATAATCAAACATAGAATGTACATAAATTAAAAAAAAACTTTGCCTCTTACCTTACTTTAAAAACAAACAAAAAAATATTTTAAGATATACAAAGGAGAAGAAATGTTCATAATATTTATTTTTCAAAAAAAAAAAGTAAATATTTTAAAAAATTAAGAAGCAATGCGTAATTGTACGAAAATTGCAAGAAGAATCAAAAGCGTCGATGGCATTAAATGCTGAAGGGTTTTTGCCGCTTTGATTTGATTTTCCGTTTACAACCAAAATCTTTTGGGTCACCTGAGCTAATCATTTCAAAATTACTACTAAACAAATATCCGTTCAAAAGAGAAAAAAAAAAAAAATTGATAGTGGACCCTATCCCTTGACTGTCCCAACACAGACTCATCTTAGCAAAATTCAATGTATCAAAAGAAAATGATAACTTACGGTAGTAATTAAAAATGTATTTTAAAAATAATAATTAATGTACTGTTTTTTAAATGATACAAAATAAACTTTTTTTTTTCAAAAACATTTTAATTATTTTTTTTTTGTGTCCATTGACACTAGCTATTCAAATTTATAAAAAAATAACTTAAAACAAATTAAATATAAGATTAACAAGGTATATAATATTTTGAATTTCAGTTCATTTGAATGACCAAAAATTCAAAATGTGAGGATATAGGACTTCAATTGAAGGGCCATGACCCTTTTTAATGCCAAGTAAAATTGGTTACAGCTCACAAAGCGAGTGTTTAAAAAAAATAATAAATAATTTTTTTTATTAATATGGACATTTATTGTAAGGGTTATGAGTAGCTTTTTTTTTTTTAATAAAGGTAGATAATTTTTTAATTTAAAAAATGTAAAAAAATTTAAAAAATAATATAATTATCTTTTAATTATATTTGAAGTGCTTTTCTGAATGGAATGATTGAGTTGACTCGCCACTCTTTTTATATTAGTAAAAATAATTACAGTATCTGCATTTATTGAGCAATTTCTAAAATTCATATTCTTTTAATCTATGTGTTCATGGATTAAAAGTTCATAATGGTTCAAATAATTATATGCATCTTAATGGTATAATTTACCATAATCTCAAGGTGGTTTTATTTGCATATTTACCATATGTTAAGTTTTGAAATTGAAAAATGAATTTGTAGGACTAAGATATGAAAAAAAAAAAAAAACTCGAGCAGTCACTTGAACTTGAGCCAACAAACTGAAAAAAAAAAAAGTTGATAGATTTGAACAAAAAATATTCATAGGCTGTGCTGTGATGCTAACATGATACAAGAGCAATAAGGCTTAAATTGACAAGAAAATGAAAACATATTTGAGAAATTAAATTAAAATTCCTGTCTTTTGTTCTCTTAATTTCATCTTGATCATTTCAAAGATTTATATATATATATATATGTATGTATGTATGCATGTTTGAGACGCATGAAATCTTCAAATTCTAGTATTGAGTACGTCCACTTAGTTATATTTTGCTTCTTTTTCTTTTTACACGTGGTTGCTTGCCACAAAATAATTCGAACACAGCATCTGCTAATTAAATTTGTACTTGCGTTGGTCCAACCAAATTGGCTTAGGCTTATATATATATATATATGTATATATATTTGGTTACAAGTTTTTTTTTGGAGGGGGGGGGTGGAGAGCATAACATGGGTGAACAATTATAAGGTCCAAGAGTTTTGGGCCATCAAGTTCAATTATGAAAGCCCAAACTGCTTAATTACCCCAAAAAAGCTCAGATCAGAATCTTTTATGGTGCTCCGCGCAACACCGGATCACAAAAATGGCCTCAAACTGCGTGCGTGCTAAAAGTACACTCTCCCACGCCCTCGCGCTTTAAGTCTTAAGCCGAATTTACTTTCGGAAATTTCATCTCAAAAAACTCGGGAAAAACCCTAAGCTTACTTCTCTCCAGCACTCTTCCAATGGAGTTTTGGGGTAATTTTTTATCTCGTTCTTTCGATTATGTTCTCTCTCTCTCACTCTTTTTTATTTTCTTTTAATGTTTCTTTCAGTTACGAAATTGGCTGTTATTAATGAATATCTATGTTTTCATTCGATTGTTTGGTTCCTGTTTTGGAATCATATGTTTGGATCCTGATTTTTAACAAAAACTTGATTTTGCAGGCTGTTTCTTTTGCAGATTGTTTGGCTTTTAAAGCTGGTCTTTTCATTTCTTTCTTTCTTTTTATTTTTAGGATAGAATGCGGCATGCAATATTAGGCCTGTTGTATTATTTGATTTTGTCTTTAAATTGCTTTTCTATTTTTTTTCATGTACTTTTTTCCATAGATAGTATAATACTAGAATGGTTATGCGTATTGAACGGGGAAAACGGTGAAATGGGTTTGTTGTTCTTGTTAAATCATGATTTTTAAGGATTAGTATTAAGGGTTTGTATGAGTCTTTTTCGTCTGACATTTTGATTTGGACTACCTTGCGAGTAACCTCTTAGAATCTGCTAGTGTCTAATCATCTTGTCTTGTTGAAGTGTTTAATACTTAATGGTGATCACGTGTTGAATGGTTTCAGTGTTGCATATTTGCAATTTCTTGTTGGTTTATTTTCCACTGATCATTTTATCCTTGTTTTGCCTAAACTTGAAATTTTGCGATATATATGTAGGTGCTGAGGTTAAAAGTGGTCAAAACTTTCAGGTTGAATTGGAAGATGACGGCAGTAGGATCTTGCATCTTTCACAGGTTGTTGTTAAGGAACTGTGATTCATGCATATTTGTGTGTTGGCATTACTTGCATTCAGCATTCATTCTATCAAATTTCCCACTTTAAAATTCACAGGTTGCCCTTGGTGAGGTGACTGGTGATAAGACGAAAGAAAAAGGAAATGAAACTGTTTGTATCTATCTTAAATTTAATAATCAGAAGTTTGTAATTGGAACACTTTCACAAGAGAAATTCCTCCAGATACCTTTGGATTTGGTGTTGCATGCTAAATTTGAGTTATCCCATTCCTGGAAGTATGGTAGCGTCTATTTGACTGGGTATTATGTTGATACCTCTCACAGTAGCAGTAAGTCATTCCGCTAGTATCTTCTATTTTATATATATATATATATATATATATTTAATACTGTTTAAATCTGTAAATTATGCTTCAAGTTTTTACTTTACAGACACTGAGTCTGACGAGGAGCTCCCTGGACCTACAATTAATCCCATAAAGCCTCCTGCCACAGCATCTGAACCTACCACATCAAAGCAGTTTAAGATTGTGGAACCAAAACAAGATGAGGATAGTAGTAACGCTGAGGATGAAGATGATACTTCTGCTGAGGATGAAGAGTCCAACGAGGATCAGGTAGATGTCTAGCTATTAGTATCATACCCAACCCTGCTGTTGACGATAGTTCTGAATAGGTGAAATAGGGTATTAAACTGCTAATGATATCTGGTATATTCGGGGAAATAGTTTTAAATGTCTCTTTGCACAACTATCCTTGTTCTGAATCGAGCAAATCTTGCACTGTTTTCTCTTATTTTCTTAGGCTTTTAGGAAGCTGCTATTTATTTTTCACTGATAATTTGTTGAATTAAATGTTTCCTGTCTCTAGCTTGGTCTTGTTAGGAGCTGTTTTTTGGATATAGCTGTTTTTATTGTTGTTTCATAACACAGTTTGGGACAGAATACGGTTTCTAATTAGTGTTGATTCTGAATTATCGTTTTAGGAACCAAGCATGCTGGTTAATGGCAAGAATGAAAGTGATAAGGGTACTGACAGTGATGAGGATGATAGTGTAGAAGAGAGTTCAGATGAGGATCAAGGGACACTTGAGAACGTAAGAACATATGTTTTAGGTTTGTTATTCAGGTATTGTGATGGTATTCAGCCAAGTTTTTACTCTGGTTTTCAAATCACTGGTGACTGGCTTTTCCTTAGGCTGGACCAAGCAAGAAGAGATCTGTGGAGTCAGCTGTGAAGACCCCTGCTGAAAAGAAGGCAAAGCTGGTCACTCCCCAAAAGACGGGTAGATTTTCCCACTCATTTGTGCTCTTCTAGAGATGTTGATCGCTAAATTGCTTATGAGGGATCATAATGCTCATTGCTTCAATTATAAAATCCATTCCTTATCGCTTTTCTAATTCTCCATTCTAGCATGTTCTTCTATTCCTAGTTATTTCTTATTGAAAATTACATAGAGTTGCAAGTCCTCGGCGCAGATGGCAAGAAAGTGAGTGGACATACTGCAACCCCTAACCCTTCAAAGAAAGCAGGAAAAGCAGCAGCTGGCTCTGATCAGGCGAAGCAGACTCCAAAGTCTGGTGCTTCATCATTCCCTTGCAAGTCTTGTGGCAGGTGAGTTCCTTCTTACTTAGTATTTAAACCGATTACTTTATTATTATTATTATTAATTTTTTTTTTCATTTAGAATAAACAATGTTTGACTTCAAAACGTTTGCAGGTCATTTGGCTCCGAAAATGCATTTCAATCTCATTCCAAGGCAAAGCATGGTGTTGCGGCCTAGAAAATAAGTCGGTCTATCTATGTCTGAATTTTGGTATATTTGGTGGAACAGAGGAGCGGACATGACTAGTTAAATGTTATTTAGTGAATGTAATTAATGTAATAGAGTTCCCTTAGAGGTTGCCTTGCGTTTGGTAAACGAGTAATATTTATAGATTATTAGGGTTATCTTAAATGAAATTGGGTCTGATTATTCTTTTGTGTTTGCTGCATTTTTTTTAGAAGCTGAAGTATATATATATATATATATATATAATCTTCTAATGTTGAACCGATTAAAATACCCTACAGCTTTATGTAAAGGCGGGTAGGTAGTTAGGAAGAAATAGGGCTAACCTCATCACCTCCTCCGTGTGCGTGCAGTAAACCATGTTAAGCCAGCTACTTAGACCTAAGCTAATTTTTTAATCCTAAGCTTAGGTCTGCTCCTTTAATGTCAAATTATTTTTTATTTTATTAAAAATTATTTTTAATAATATTTATATATTTTATAATTAAATTTAAATAAAAATATATTATTATTATTTTAGTTGAGTTGAACTGAATCGAAATACAAACATTAAAGTTTTTAAAGTTCAGACCCAATCAGATGGGGCCGGCTGCGTAACCCTACCTTAGGTGTACCGCCACCAAGCTTGGTGAGCGCACATTTTGTTGATGTATTCATGGCTGCAGCATCTCTCCTCCAAGAAAAACAAAAAGGTCTCATCGACTTGGCGGTACAGAGGCGTTGAAAATATTATGTCGGTTGATTTAATCGTTGATTGGAGAGGTTTCATTGGTTTGATTTTCAATCTGTCTTAATAAATATGGGCACAGGTACTCTAAATAAATTTTTATATAATGCAAGTCTTGGGGGGTTCAGTGGGACTAGAATACCTTAGGAACCTTGAGTGACAATGATTTATGGGCAGTCATATTAAACATTGTGAGGTAATAATTATTTGGATTTAGTAATTTTAAGAGAATGTTAAAGTAGTATCTCAAGTACTATTACTTTTTTGGATTGGGAAGTTAGGAGCCAAGATTTCATGTTAAGTAGTGGAAAATGGCATTTGCAAAAGGTTCTATTTTGATCAATTTTAAGTTCCACCTTGAAAAGAATTAGAACAATGCGATTTAACTATTTACACATCAATTAAACTTGTAAAAGCTAAAACACTAAAAAAAATATATAAATAATATGTATTCATAAATAATTTATCTTATAGCACCATAAGTTTGCCTCAGAGGTTAAGGAGAAGACTTAAGATCTGGGTTCAAACCCCATAGCCTGCAATCAATTTATTTATTTATTTTTACTTCCATGAGTTCCCTACATGTGTCTTTCATGTAGTTTTCACTTTTATCATCTTTTTACATGAATCTTTTGTCCGTGCGTTCGAACCCCACAGGCCCCGTCTGCATTTGTTTCGTTTAACCCTCATCATTCAGCTCTTTCATGCGTGGATTCGAACCCCCATAGCCTGCAAAGTTTTTGTTTTTTTTTTTTTTTTTTTTTACCTTCATCATCATTCATCTCTCTTCGCGCGTGGGTTCGAACACCACAGCCAGCAATTTACCTTCATAAGCCTTTTTTTGTTTTTTGGAACTATATAATTTTATGCGGTTGTTTTCTTTTCCCTATAAAAGGCTATTTTCGTTCAACTTGGAACGAGGCTTATCCTTCAATTCTACTTTCAGCTGTTCTTATCCTCTGAAAGAGAATTTAGACGGCAATATGGAAGAAATTAGATTTCTAACTCCCCCATTCATAATTCTTTTATTTACTACTTTATTTCTCCCTTTTCACCTTTTAGATCTTTCTTAATTTTCACTTCCGAACTACGATTTGCTTCATCTAACTATTGTTTTTAATGCTCTGCACAAACTAATCCCTTCTTTTTTTTTATATTGTTCAATTGCTCACAACAGTAATTGACTGGATCGCGTTCAAGAATTCGTGAAAATAAAACCCTGGCCCATTCCCTTGGTGTAACGAAAATCATGCATGAATTTGCGTTACAAATAGCAAGTCACCACAACACCAAAGTACAGGGGAAAAAGAAAAAAAAGGCCGAACCAGGATTTCCGAAAATAAAAAACAAGCAACCATAAGCAAGGAGTATTATAAAGACAAGGTGCTTGATAAGTGGTCTGACCATAAAAGTTGCTCGGAACATAATTTGTCAAAATTATTTTAAAAAGAAAAGGGTTTTTGGGTCCTAAACCACTCTGTGCTATAAACTTATTGGATGTGAAGCTCTATCCCTCACATTCCGCCTCAGCAAAACTTATCATTAAACCAACTCTTAATAGGGTTCTAATAGGGCTCAACAGGAGCTCGGAAGCTTGCTCCGGCATAGACTGCATTGGCACCAAGCTCCTCTTCGATACGCAAAAGCTGCAAAGTACAAAATGACATCAAGATAAGCAGGCAAAGCTTGGCAGAAATATCGTTTAACTCATATTATCATTTAAGGAAAGAAAGAACATAAAGGTTAGGATGTTAACCTGATTGTACTTAGCTAGACGCTCAGACCTGCATGGAGCTCCGGTCTTAATTTGTCCCTGTTTTTTTTCAGAACGAAAACATGTTAAGAAACAACAATGAAGATTGAAACGACAGAAGTATCCTCAAGTTTCAGAGAGTGTATTACCGTAGCCAAACCTACTGAAAGGTCGGCAATAAAAGTATCCTCGGTTTCACCACTGCAAGCAAATAATTTAAACATTAGATGAGTAACTGGAATTTTGATTTAGTAGATCAAATCAACAATTTTAGCATTTAAAAGAGTTTGTCATTCAAACCTGCGGTGGCTGGCCATCACACCCCATCCAGCTCTCTTGGACATTTTGACAGCTTCAATGCTTTCGGTAACGGATCCGATTTGATTAACCTGTTACCCAGTCATACAAGAAAAAATCACATTAATTTCAAAAGCATGGCCTTAAAACATAAATGACCTCCTAAAGAAAAGAACCCAGTAGCACCTTGAGAAGAAGAGCATTGCAGGCTTTTTCCTTGATAGCCTTCTCAACCCTCTGCAGATATTAAAAAGGAATATAAGTAACGTCATGTTTCCTTCGGAAAGACTACGTAGGGAGGCATAGGCGATTTGCTATAAGAAAACCCGCAAAGAAATGCTATTCTACCTTTGGGTTGGTGACCAAGAGATCATCTCCCACAATCTGAACTTTTTCTCCAATTTCTTTGGTTAGTTTGGAGTAGTGCTCCCAGTCATCTTGGTCAAAGGGATCCTCAATAGACACAATTGGATACTCAGAAACGAACGACTTGTATAAATCTTTGAGAGCATCTCCTGAGATCTTTTGTGAACCATCATTGTTCTGCACATGCCAAAGAACAGAAATAAATGAAGGAGCAAACAAAGTAGTATAACATATTAACAGCAACTCGAAAATACATTATCCAAAATGATGCAGTAATCATACATAGACAGATCTCATAAAGGCATAATGATTGAGAATATATTGTGAGGTGTGACAAAGTTCACCTCTTCCTTGAAGTTCAGATCATAGGTTTTATCTGATCCATAAAATTCAGACGCAGCAACATCCATTCCAATAACAACCTAGAACGGAAAAAATATTCAATCAGCCATCTCCTAACATCAAAACAACAGAGAATTCAGAAGGGTTACTTAGAAGGGGCACTAACTTTGCCTGTGTAACCAGCTTTAGCAATGGCAGTTTTTAACAATTCAAGCCCTTCCTTATTCTCCTGAGCTTGCACAAAAATGATGTCAATTAACTGATAATTGAACTAATAGGTAAAAGATGAGGTAAAACCATGAAATTTCATTAACTGAGGATTGACCTGAATGTTGGGAGCAAAACCGCCTTCATCACCAACATTGGTTGCATCTTGACCATACTTCTTCTTAATCACAGACTTCAAGTTGTGGTAGACTTCCACACCCATCTTCATGGCCTCCTTAAAAGATGATGCTCCTGTTGGGAGGATCATGAACTCCTGCAAATACAGAAGCACGAGAACACCAATATCAAGAAACAAGCTTAAAAAGATCAAAAGAAATATCAAGATCCATACACACCTGCATAGCAAGTTTGTTTCCTGCATGTGAACCACCATTGATGACATTGAAAGCTGGGACAGGGAGAACCAACTTCTTGTTACCAGCAAGATTAGCAATGTGCTGCATCCAAAACATAGGTTACTAGATTCAAATGACATGAACATAAAAGATTTCTGTATAAAAAGTATAATAAATTACCCAAACAAAATTAAGCAGAAACCATTCTATTATGATATGAACATGATGGAATTCATTAATATTCTTTAAATACTTACATAAGTCTACAGAAAGGAAGAAAACGAGAAAGGAAGTCCAATAAAATCCCGAATGTACCTTGTAAAGGGGAATGTTCAGTACTTCAGCTCCAGCTTTGCAAACTGCAAGGGACACGGCAAGAATAGCATTTGCACCGAGCTGGAGGAAGATTAACAAAAATAAGAAACACAACACAATCAAATAAAATGTTAATGAGCCTCAAAACAAAAATTATTGAAAAGTATAAAAGAAGCAATTGGCTAGGTTACCTTTTGTTTGCACCAACCCCACTCATTTTGAGTCCCGTCTAGTTGTTGAACCATGAAATTGTCAATAGCAGTCTGCTGAGTTGGGTCCTGCAGAAATCAATGGAAAACAAACACTTTCAGAGCAGAGCATTCAGTAAATTATATCCTTATGTTAACCACAAGCAAATGTCTAATGCCCCGTTTGGTTAGTTAGTAAAGCATGTTTCTATTTATACATGAAACAATTATCCAACACTTTGAATGCTACATTCTTTGCACTACTTCATTCTTCATTAAATGGTAATAACTTCTATGGAAGCAAAAAGCAAATCGTCGCAAAAAATAGCAACCAAATGAAGTTATAAAGCCAAGTTAAAAGTTCATTAAAACAATATCATCATTTATCAGTTCATAAGACATTACAACCATCAAATCAAAAGCGAAAACAAGTCAGGGACAAACCTTGCCGATCAATGCAGGGCCGATGATCATGTTAACATTAGCAACAGCCTATGTATTACAAGGAGAACAAAGTGTCAATAAGATAAATTTTTGGAAGAACAAAAGCCAGTAAAAATACAAGATAAAACCGCAAGAACAACTGACCTTTGATACACCTTTACCAAGGTAATCGGAACCTCCATCTCTCAATTCAAGAGCCTCGTAAATTCCTAAAACAAATATATATATATATGAAAAAATTGTGAAATTAATTTTTTGATTATTACGGGAAAAATTAACTTACCAGTGGATGCACCGCTTGGAACTGCGGCTCTAACCTTTTTACCGTTCGATGTTTCCACATCAACCTATAATATATTTAATAAAATTCCGGTAAAATTGAATTTAATAGTTCTTCATAAATTTGAAGATTGAAAATAACTGAACAAATGCTAAGCAAACAGCAGAAAAATGATTAGAGAAACTCAGCTACTTGACCGATTTGACTCGTCGAGTCGTAAAATCCAAAAACAAATAGATCGAAATAGATTTAATTAGGAAATAGTGAAGGAGATCGAAATAGATTTAATTAGGAAATAGTGAAGGAGATGCAATATATATATATATATATATATACACAGATCGATTAACATAGCATAGAAAGGGAACGGAAATGAAGAGAGAAGATCAGATGAGGAAGGGAACCTCGACCGTTGGATTTCCACGGCTGTCGAAGATCTGCCTGGCTTTAACGGAAACGATGGTAACAGCCATAACTTTTTCTGAGATCTAAAGAGAAGGAAGAGTGAGAGAACGATGAAGAGAGGTTTTAGTTAGTCGCAAGAGTTTTTATTATAGCGAACAATCTGAGTGTGGTATTTATTGGGAGGACTTTAGGTTGATGATAGCTATTGATTTCGATGAGAAAAAAACTGTAGCCGTTGGATTTTGAGTTCATTAGGTTTAGAAGAAACAAAACGATGTACCTTCTGTCACGTCTGAGCACGTGTTTTAACTGTGTATCTTTGGGTTGTTGTTTTACCTGTTTTGGTGGATGCACGCGGCCTATGGTTAGTTGGAAAATTCTTTGACTTCCGCTTGTACCATGCAATTCAGACACAATATAACTATCCGATAGTAAAAAAACCTAAAACACAATATAAAAAGATAATACGAATATAACATAAATATTTAAATACATTAAAATCTATATAATATGAATTACTATTTAGATACATGAAATATTAAATGTTAAAAGTCAGTGAAAATTGTATTTAGATACATGAACTTACATTACGTCCAAGCATTTTACATTATATCAAGCACTTTCGTGGCAGAGGCATCGTAAGCTCATAGGTTAGAAGAGTTTAATTATGCTGTCTATGCATATGAAGCATTTTTGGCTTTCTTTGAAATATCAATTATCAGGCTAAAAAAAGCTTTATACCAGGAAATATTGCCTAGCAAAAAATTCATCATGATTGAGAACCACTAGAACCCAGCCATCCTTTTCAATCTTCACTTTTTCAGTGTTCCTTCCATTAATGAACATTGCAGGCCAATTAGCTAGCCAAACTGCCTTCCTCTTTGAGGTCATCTGCTGTCAAAGTTCTGTCATTTTAGAAGAAAGATTAAGCAAAAGAACCAGGAAGAACGAAATCAGTTTCACGGACAGTGAATCCAGATGATAGAAGAGAATAGTCAATACCTATCTTGTTTATTGTGAATAAATTGCTCCACGAAGAGCCTGATCTAAACCAGGCATCTCTCACCAATTTTACACATTGGCAGCAGCAGATAGGCCTTCATCAGAGCTCCAATCATCCATTCCTTTAGCTTTCATTTCTGAGCGGATAATCTGCGCCTCTTGCAGCCTTCCCTGCTCCCTAAGCCCAGTCACAAGTTCCTTACAAGTAGCGAAAGGCAGAAGGAAATGATTCTCAAAGATTTCTCTATACCAAACATATGCTACGGCAAAATCCTTGTGTTCACAATATCCCCTAATCAGTAGGTTATAAGTATCAGCTTTAGGAACCAATCCCTTGGCCTTCATACCACTAACAAGATTTTTTATTTCTGACAAGTTTCCCCTTCTAAAGTGCCCCAGGATCAAGCTATTGTAGGTCATTTTGTCAGGAAAAATTCCTCGGTCTACCATCTCATAATACAAAGCAAATGCTTTCTGAACATATCCATGCTCCGCATACAATTGAATCATTACATTATATACAGGTAGATCAGGAGTCAAATGCATCTGTGCCATTTCATGAAACAGTCTCTCTGCAAGCTCTATTCCTTCCTTATTGCATCCACTTATGAGAGGATGATAGGCATTTAAAGTAGGCTTGATGCCCAAACTCTTCATATTTTCATACAATTCCAGACATTTCTGAACATTTCCCTCATTAGAGTACCCTGATATTGAGGTGTTGTAGGTGATGACATCAGGACTACACAACGAAATTTGCCAAAGCAAATCTTCCGCTTCAGTTACCCTTCCCTTTTCGCATAGCCCATTGATAAGTGTATTATATGTTACAATTGTTGGTCTTGCTTCACCCTCCAACATTTCATCAAAGAACCTGAAAGCATCTTTCAACTTTCCTGCTGCACAATTGCCAGCAATACACGTGTTATATATTAGCGCATTAGGCAAGACCCCTTTATTTACCATATCCCTGAAGGTTATTTCAGCTTCCAGAAGCATACCATCCCTGCATAAACACTTTATGAGGGAACCATAACTTACAACATTTGGCTTAATCCCATCCTTTTCCATTTCTTCTATAATGGCAAAACTCCTATCCGATAGGCACATTTTTCCATAACCATTAATTAGGATGTTGTGTGTCTTGACATCAGGCGAGACACCCTGCCCTCTCATCTTTTTTTAACCAATTTTCAGCATTCTCCATCTCTTTCATTTCGAAAAACTTGTCAATCAGAGTATTGAATGTAACACAATCAGGCCTCAACCCCAACTTCTCCATATGCTCAACTGTCGAAATGGCTCTAACTGTTGAAATGGCTCTATTCATATCACCAATTCGACAATATCCACTCACAATTGTATTATATACCACCTCATTTGGCATGAACCCTTTTTCAATTTCTTTCTGCAAAACCTTTTCCGCCTTTTCGAAATTCCCTTCCTTGCATAAATGATTCAACCAATTGCTTAATATATATCTATTGATCTTAACTCCTTTCCTACTCATTTCTTCATACAAAGCCAATGCACTTTCAACATTCCCACTCTTCAAAAATCCATCAAAAAGTGCACTAAAAGTATACCCATCAGGAGCAAATCCTCGTACTTCCATTTCCTTCAAAACACTTTTTGCCTCATCAATCTTGCAGGCACGACAAAGGCCACTACCCAATGTATTGAAAGTAACAAGGTTAGGCTCCACATTCACCCTTCCCATCTTCTCTTTTAAATCAAGAGCTTTTTCTAACTACCCAACCTTACAATAGCCATCAATAAGAGTATTATATGTAACTGAACTTGCTACCAAGTTTCTCTCAAGAATTTCGTTAAACACGTTCTCTACATCCCTAATTCTTTACAAAGCCCACCAATCAAAACGTTATAGATAAATAAACCTGGACTCATCCCTTTTTTCTTCATAGAATCCACAAACTTATCAGCCCTTTTCAGGTCCCCTAATTTTACTGCAGCCTGAACAGCTTCTCCATACATAAATTTATTAGCTCTAAAACCAGAATCAATTATTTCCTCAAACAAATTAAGGGTTTAATCAAACTTATTCAAAGTCACCAAAGATTCAAGCAACAAGTTAAGAGAAGTTATAGAAGGTCGTATACCTTCTATCCTCATAGCACTGTATAACTTCAGGGCGTCACTGCTCATTCTGGATTCTGCTCATAAAGAGAAGAGAATATTTGAAAAAATGAGTTTTACGGAAGGTAAGGTAAGATAGAAGAGAGTGAAGAGATCAGACGGTGACGAGAATGGCGATTTAGAGAAAAGAAGAGATTTTGTGAGGCTTTGAGCAGCTTCTGTTTGGCCCTGTTGAAGGAAAGCTAACAGCTTTTGAACATGTTGGTGGCCTTCATGATTATGAATAAAGCTGTCATCTTTGTTGCAGGTGTTGTTGGCTGTATGGGTTTCTGTGTTTTAGGTTTCGTCAGGTTAAGACAGTGGGGAGAGAGATGAGGGAGATCGCAGTTTCCTCTGGGAAGTGAGGGAGAGAAGCTTGACACGCCTATGCACTGGCATGTTCGAGCGTGGGAACTGAACAACACTAATACTGTTTCTGATTATTGACTGTATAAAATAAAACCCCCTCTTTATGGTTTAATCAATTACTTGGACCAACATGTTAGAGCAGGTTTAACATCGTGTAGCCCAAGTCTTTCACCAAGTAAGCCCACGAAAAACCTGTAAGTTTTCCATTTACTTCATCAAAGAAAGCCCAGTATCCACCTTTCCTGGCCTAAACATGCAAATATTCACTTTGCTTATTTATTTGTTAATTTTTTTTTTTTACAAATTAGACTATAATTTGGGACAGAGAATGTAAAAATTTAAATTTTAAATCTATTAAATAATATTATTTTTAAAAATAATTATATATATTAATTAAATTAAATATCGAATTTAATCGTAAAATTATATAATGCTGTAAGAAAGGAGTAACAGGTTCTGTCAACTGTCAATCGAATGTGAATAATGTTTTCGTTTATGGCTAATAATCAAGATCCTAATTTGTTTACAGAGAATCCATAGAAAGAAAAGTCAGTGATAAGTTTGCATGATGTAACCACAGAAGAGCTGGCATTGTACCACCCAGATTGATAACCAGCAGTGTTGTTGAGCTTATAAATTCATTCTGTCATTTCACTTTATTTCAAGCTCTCTACTCCAAACTTATCGAAATCATTAATGATACATAATAAATGTGAGCAGTTGGCAACTTTGGATTGTGTTGGCCCTTGAGGAAAGCCACTTAAATACACCAAAATTTTTATCGGGTCTGGGTATCAAGTTATCAACTACTTACTACACCCAACCGCCTGAAAGCAACCTGATCCTTAGAGTGGCATATGTTAGTTTTGAATTGAATTGAAAGTGGTCATTTCATTGCTTTGTTGCATAAACAGTGAAAATTGTAGGTTGATTAGTTTGACATTTAATTTAGACCCAAAAAAAATGCATTCAATTGTTTCTCAGAGCCTCTTTGATCAAATCGATAAAAGTTCAATTCATGCAACCAGGTTATTGTAGGACTTACATGCAGCGACAACATTACAGAATAATTATCATCTTTTCTCCGTGTCTCATCAACTACATTTTGTAATGTGTTATTTTTCTTAATTTATATATCACTTGGCAAAATATGATTAACATAGAAGAGGACCACCAAGAAAGGGAAGAAGATTTCCATACAACATTCGTCGGTTAAAAGGTATCTGTGAAGATCAATGTGTTTATATTCTCTACATGATACATTACCATAACAACATTAATTTGTTCTGTACATTAACTTATTTCTTGGATATTCACAAGAGAACAAACTTGTTTCGAGTTAATCACTCAGAATTCTTATTCTCAACGTTAAAAAATAACCCTTTTTTTCCTCTTATCTTTTTTTTTAATAGAAAACTAAAATTGCAAGAAATGACCCTATAACCTCCACATATTGAGCTGCTGAAGTAAAGAAACGACCCGCTGGGGGTCTTAGCAGCGACAACAATTACACCAGCGACAGCATTAGGAGTTGCACTAAGAGTTTGGGACAATGGTGCCAACATATCCAAATCCCATGATGAAGAAGGCTATTGCTTGTGCATAAAGATATATAAAGTAGTGGTTTTTCCCGAACACGAGATCGTAGCACCCACAGAAGAAGAGGTAGGCACCAACAATAAGCTCTAACAAATGGAGTCTGTCAATGCGAAACAATTAGTTTCAAATTAGATTTTAACAAGTAGAATAAAAGTGTCTTTTTTAGGTCTCATTATCGGGCTAGTTTTGAACGACAAGTCAAGTTTGTAATGGCTGATTACCTTTCCCCAAGCCTGAAACGAGGTTTCCTGGGTGCTTTTGTGGCTGCTTTAGCCTTGAGAGCATCTCCTAGTTTCTCAGTGACGATCCATTCGTTTACTCTACCAGCTTCTAATAGGCCAATGAATGTAGCCTTAGTGCGATGCAACGACAGCACATTTTCGAAGAGAATCCAAAAAACCAGCAAATGAAGTGACCTGAAAGAGAAACACGAAAAGTAAGCTAACAGTAAATGTTATGCTTATAAGCTAATATCTTATTCTAACATTAAACCAATCATCCTTTGAACTATACTTAACAGAAGCAGGGCAACCTGATTTATTGACAGTCTCGATTTACAAATAAAACTGTGTTATCTCTTAGCAGGTAAAACTTAAAATCAAGCAATTAATGCAGAGTATAATTGAAAAAATTTGAGTTCCCAGACCTCGGAGTTCCAACTGCATTGAAAAGGGTAATGATAGAAGGAATATAAACAGCTCCCCACTTTGGGACCTCAACCTCAGGTACAAGAACAGTTGCAGGTAACACAATGCAGTAAAAAATGAACGTAACAATGTGAGCAACAATCTTTCTGACCACGAAGAAGCTGTAGATTACATGTATTTTCTTCCACGTCGAAACTTTCTGGAGTAAATTTAACAAAGAAAAAGGGTTTAAAGAGTGAGCCAATAAATTTCTAGTATTTTTAACTCCTTAATTTATTAATCAGCTGCTTAAGTAGCTAACCTTGTTTGTAATAATCTCCATCACCATTTTCCTGAAAAGGTTAGCAGGACCACAGGACCATCGGTGCTGTTGGTAGCGATAAGCCTTCAAGGTACTAGGCAATTCATTTTTCACCTATATAGTCGAGCGGTAAAATTATGAACATTCTGTCTTTAATTGGTTTAACAAAATAAATAAAAGTAGTTGAGCTGTAGAGTGCCGTATAGGACCAAAAAATTTGAAATGTCTGACTGTGAACCAAAGCTGATATTCAGCAGACACTTCCGCAAAACCGGAGGGCAATAGTAATAATATTAGATATGATATATATCTAACATAAATATATTTAATTTTTTTAATTTTTTTATATATTTAAAAGTTTTTAAAAAATTATATTCTTACGAGTCAAGCTAAGAGTCAGGACAGTACCTTTAGGCTTCCGAGGTAAAGGAATTTCCAGCCTTTCAGGCTGGCGCGGACTGCCAAATCCATATCCTCCACTGTGGTTCTATCTTTCCATCCCCCTGCCTCATTCAAAGCTGCAATTCTCCACACTCCAGCAGTTCCTATACAAGTTTAAACCAATAGAGGATTAGAGTTAAAATTTAATCATAAAAACAAGTTTAACCTATTTCATCTATAATAAATTCCACATAAAGGGTCTTTTTCATTTTTCATTACCATTGAAGCCAAAGAAAGCATGGGTCGAAGACCCCACTTCTTGTTCGACAGTGAAATGGTAATCCAGTGACATTTCTTGCATTCTTGTCATCAAGCACTCATCGGCATTCACTGCAAAAACAAGCCCAGAAAACCATTGCCTAATGAAAATCTCTTATCAACAAATATCACGATGGCTTTGTCCTTATCAATGATGATGGAAAATCAGGAAGGGCAATTGAAATCAAACCGTTGGTTAGTACATATGGATAATGACTAAAGGCTTGGAGGTCCACCGTCTACAAAACTTGCACATGCAGCTGTTGGGAGTAAGGGAAAGAAAAAATTTTTCCTTTTTTTTTTTATCTACAAGACAAAGATAACCCTCTAGATATTCTCTAAGCCCAAACATGCCCTTTCCCAAGGCAGCTTTCATCATTTATCGGAGTTTGGAAAACTAGGGTAGATCCGCCCAAAAGTCTAGTGCCTCCGCCTAACCAAGTAAATACTAGGGACTCAAGCGGCTTTTTCTCAGCTAGAAAGTAACTCCTATGATTAATTAGCTTCCTTCTTTGGGTGCATTCTTATTGATTCAGGTCTCTTTTTGCTGAGATAAGACCAATCAGATTCTCACACCTAAATGCCTCACTTCCGTGTCACGATGCGAGAGTTACCGCTCAAGTGTTCGCTTTGATTTAAATTTTGCGTCTCGCTTAACGTACCACCAGTCATGCACCAATCATCCAGACTGTCCTGGCAATTCTAGCAAATTTTCATCACTATAAATCACTTCAAAAAAAAAAAAAAAAAAAAAAACGGCCACCTCCCAGGAAATTGTTTACTTAATTACATTAAGAATTGTGGTAATGACTAGGATTCTACAGTAGGATCAAGTGGCGGAAGTTAAAATAATCACCACAATGACAAATTCCACGTGCCGTTGCATTGCTTCCAAAGACTGTCGGACAAAATTAAAATGAAACTAAATAACAAAAACACCGACATCTAGGACTACAAACAATAGATTTATTTGCTTTTTCAGCTTTTTTAATACTATCCTTTTCCAAACCGATATAAAGCTCGAACGTGTCCAAATCTCTGTTAGCCAGCTCGGACTGGGCCAGTACATAGACCCACCAGTGTGAGGACCCACCAGACCATACCTTTAATAGCCCACCGACAGCTCTCAAAATAAAATCCATCTAATTAGGTTTCTTTTAGACTCGTGGGAAGCTGAGACCATTCGTCCTGTTTAGCGGATGAAATTTAAATATAATGTTTTTTATTTTAAATAATTTAACTTGTATTATAATTTAATTAATATATTTTTTAATTTAAATTATAAAATATAAAAATATTAATATAAAATAAATTTTTAATATTTAAAATTTAAATTTAAATAATTTCATACGATAATCACTCAACTTATGAACAACTATGATTTATTTCATAAATCACATCCCAAAATCTAAACTAAGGTTGTAAGAAAACCAATCACTTTCTTTAAAATGCAATTTTTTTTAAAAGGAAATTTATTTTAATTAAAAGCTAATTAATCAAGGGATATGACCTTGTTAATGCTAGTACTAGTAGGATTTTAACAGGTGATTAAGCAGGTAATTACCGAATTTCCATCGAGCTTGAACCAAGGCAAGTTCAGGGTTTTGAACAAGGAAAGGAATGGTACGCCAAAGGAAATCAGGCTCTGGCTGGAAATCAGCGTCGAAAATGACAACGAAATCGCAATGTTTGACGTAGCTGTGTTTCATGCCTTCTTTCAGAGCGCCGGCTTTGTACCCATTTCTATTGTCTCGTATCTCATACTTGATGTTGATGCCTTTGCTTGCCCATCTTTGGCATTCTAACTCCACCAAATCCTTCATATATATATATATATTCAATAATCTTATTTTCCATGCAAGAAAACAGGATAACCCAAATCATTATTATTCTAATTCTTACTAAACTTTTACCTTAATTGTTGGGTCAGTTGAATCATCAAGGACTTGAATAATGATCCGATCAGAAGGCCACGAGAGGCCACATGCAGCTCCAATGGACAGTTGATAGACCTGCATTATTAATAATATAAACATTAAGCATCGAAGTTTTTTTTTTTTGGGGGGGGAGGGGGGGGGGAAGTAATACGTTGTAATCTTGTTCTTGTGTTAACAAACAGGTAAAGAAAAAACACCTCTCTTTCGTTGTACATTGGGATTTGAACCAGAACCATGGGATAAGCGGAGTTTCCCAACTCGACATCATCTTTCATTGCTTCCCATTTGTACCTTTTCTCTGCTTTTCGACCAAAGAGCTTGACCAACATTATGACCATTCCCATGTACACCCTCTCGATGAAAAGCATCAAAGACATGATCAAACAAATGACAACCGCAATTCTCAACAATGGTACGATCAATGGGGCTTTGATCTGACCCCAAATCAGTGCCATTTGCATGGAGAAATCATCTCTGGTCCCCTGGAATGTATCAGGAAGAATAGTCGTTGAAGAAAGCCGATCCATTACGAGTTTTTTTTTTTCCTAGTTAAAAAAATGATAAAAAAAAACAGAGCAAAAACAGGGGAGGACCAAATGGGAAGCTAAGAACAAGAGTGAAAGAAGACTGTAACACGGGTTTTTTTGGGAACAAAACGCTAGATCTGCTCAGATATAAAGGACATTCCTTGAAAAAAGATATGGAATATTTCCCTTCCTTTGTTTCATTCTCTTTTTTTTTTTTTTTTTCCTTTTTGTAAATTTGCTTCTGGCTCAAGCAAAACAATGGAGGTAGAGGTAGCTGGAAAAATGTCGGTCACTGGCTCAAAAAACCTCCCCACTTGTTTGCAGCAACCAACAAGCTAAAACCTTCTTTAGATCCTTAATCTTAACCAGCTGCTAAGAAAAGTACCTTAACGAAAACAAAGAAAAATGAAAATCTTGATTAAAAAAAAAAGCCAGTTTTTTTCCTGCTTCTGTTATTGGGAAGAAAATCAGAAGCAGAACACTTGAAGAAGCGAGTTCAAATAGCGACATAAAATGTGAGAGAGAATAATGTCTTATATAAGCAGGGTCTGGTTGTCGTGTTTTTAATTTTTTTTCTCTTATTTCCATTTTTTATAATTTTTATTCTCCCTCTGTTTTTCTTTTTCTTTTTCTTTTTTTTTTTTAAAAAAAAAAACTAAAACAATGGTTTACTTTCCAACCACAAAATGTGCGGCTGCAGATGATACCATTTACCGACGACTTAGATTATACCGACAGATTTCCACCGGTGAATGATGTCATTTACCGACGACTTGGGTTTTACATCTTTATCTGCTTTTGGCGACTAATTGCATTTTTTACTGTGATTCAACCCTATGATTAATATATTTTTACTTTTTTCAACTATACAAGTTAATTATATATATATATATACATATGTATGCCTAATTAATAACTTTAACATATCACTCAAGGCAACAGGTTCTCATTATTTAAGAATAACTTAAACGATATTATTTAGGTAAATTATATTCAAGTTGAATTATTATAATGATAGGAGAGTTAAAATAAATACTTGATATTTCGGCAATTGATTAAGATAAATAATGATTGGCGTCAAAAAATAGTTCTAAACAATTATTAAATATTTTTAATTTATTTGATATATACTATTTATGAATCATCAAATAATAACTGAAAAAATATGTAAAAGAATATTTAAAATGAAAAATTTTTGTATGATTGAAATAAAATCATTTTCTCAAAGCATGCTAATAACTGTTTCGTTAACGTATCAATTTGCAATTCTTCCCCTCTTGATCTTGTTTGCTTGACGTAAATAAAAAATTTATATTTTATGTATTAATATATTAATATATTGTTATTAATTTGAATTATGTTAATTTATTAAAAAATTTTAAAAATAATGTAAATAATTTTATCTTTTAAAAGTATATAATTTTTTAAATAGTTAATTATTAAATATAAATATAAATCTAAATCTAAATCTAAATTTAATTTTAGATTTTTGTTTTTCATTTTCGAAAAAAATAAAGAAAGAAAGAAAAGATTTGAGTGGGCTTGGCCCAAGCCTTGCAAATTAATGGGAATCATGCCTTTTTAGTGTTGTCTTAATCTATGTGACAGGCAGGTCAGGCTTCAGATGATTCACCACTGCAATGCCTTTGCAAATGGTTTTTATTTTTTTAATTATTGTCTCTATATTAAGTTACAAATCTCTCCCTACTCAGGAGATGAAATAAATAAATATAAATATAGTATAAAAATAATTAAAATTTAATATAAAATATAATATTAAAAAATTTTATAAACATAATATAAATATATGAATATTTTAAAATTTATATAATATAAATAATTAATATATCATAATTTATGTAAATATAAAATAATTTAAATAAAATTATAATATGGTAAAATATATATAAATATAATATAAATATAAAAATTATTAAGTCACTGTTGAAAGATTAATCATAATTTGTGGGAGAGAAACGCTTAATTTATATAATCATAAAGGCCAATTATTTTATGCATTTAATTAAATTAAGTTCAAGAAAAATAGAAAGTGCATTTGTTTAGTGTTTTCCGTCTTGCAATGGCAGTCTCTCTTTCAGCGTCTCTTGTGAGACTTGAGTTTTGGACTCAATTCAACACTTCTTTCATTTGTTAAACTAATTTGATAACTCAATCCAACCTTTGGGTAACTTGATTTGTCTTTTTTTTTTTTCTTTTTTTGTTTGCTATACGTATACTTTATAAAACAAATATGATTTATACATTTTTAAAATTACATAATAAGGATTATTAAATGGTATTTTAAAAATTTGAAATTATAAGATGAAAAATTTTAAATTATAGTGAAATTTGTGTGGTTTTTTTTTTTAAATGTGCATACGGGGGATCGAATCTAAAAACATGAATTTTAAACAATGAGAGGCTGAGTTGTTACTTGAAGATATATTTTTCAATGCATTGAAAATAAATATATTAACTATCAATTATCATATTTAATGAATTAAAAAAATTGTACATTTGGGGAATCATGTTCGGTATTAAATATTCAAATACATATATATATAACTTTAGTCAATTGTCAAAATTACATTTTTATTTTGTTATATAAAAATATTTATCTTTATTAGGTGAGCGTATGCTAGAAAATAAATTAAAAAAAATCAAACAAAAGAAAAAAAATGTTATTTTCACAAAGGAAAAAAATTTAATCAATACATTATGGCCAGTCAAAGTAATATTAATTAATGAATAGTAATTAAATAATTTTAATCAATACACAATTAATCGGATCGCTTTATAAATTAAACAAAATTAAAGGAAAAACAAATCAAAAAGTCAAATTTATTAAATTTTTAATTTTCAGTTGAACTAATTAGACTAATTGATTTGATCAAATTTTTTTTAAATATTTTGAAAATAATTTTAATTTTAGATAAATATTAAAAATAATTAATACAAATATATATTAAATTTAATGATATAATCTTTAATGCAAAATAAAAAAAATCATCTTAAAAAATTAGAAATTTAAATCTAATTATTACAAATAAAATAAAAAATATATAATCAATTATTGATCTATCAAATTAATTTTATACCCATTCAAACTTTTTTTCAATTTAATATATTATACTAAATCAAAAAACCTACCAATTTTTAATTCAATCAGGCTAATTCATCTAATTGACTTTTCAGTCCGTAAAATGAAGGCTCAAATCTAAAGTGGTACGTTTCTAAACTATTTCAGTACCCAATCATGTTAGCTTAGTCAAAGTGGAAGGCAGTAGATACAGATGCCGAATTGAAGCAGCACATGGAAAATTTCTTGGAGCGTAAGCCTCCAGCTTAGGACCCAAAAAAAAAAAAATTGAACACAAAGAAAAAGGGGAAAAACATTCAGGGGACCGAGAGTGAGACAGAAATACAGCTGGATAATTTGCAGACTGTCCAACGGCTACCATTATTATTTCCTATAGTTAATAAATTATTTCATTGTCACCCTATCAATTTCCTTAAAATAAAAAATTAAGATTTAAGTCATAAATTGAATTATAATTTAATTTTTTTATTTTTTTCTTAAATCTAAAATAAATTGAATTTAAATCAATTTAAAATTTTATTTTATTATTTATTTTATTATTAAAATATTATTATTTTAAATAAATCTAATTTATCATCAATTGGTATTATTTTATTTGTTAAATGACTCGTTTTAAATGCAAAATAAAGTGATTGAAGTGGGATTATTAATAATCACAAGAAACTACGAGACTCGTTCAAATAGAAATTGATGTCATTCAAATCAAATTGAATGAACCATGTTCTGGGTCCACCCCAAGAAAAAAGGCCTTTGTGAAGCAGATACAAATGAGAACATAATCAAAGATAGTGACGTACAACAAAGTTGAGACATCTTTTTTAGCTGGTGAAAAAGGAAAACTTGCAACGAAAAAGTTTATCATTGTAAAGCAAACAAGAGGTTTTGATTCTATGGCATCCATTGCTGTCATCCACCCGCATGTCCTAACAACCCTTTTCCGTGCTTTTGATAATAAGCATTTAGTCAAACATTTAAACAACGATTTTAATCAACGTTATTATACAATTTTAATAATTTTTTTATTGCGCAAAAGAAAGTTATAGGTAAATTGCTGCCATTTATATTGCGAACTTTAACTTTAGTCTGCTGCATAATTGTTAAGCCACTGTGAAAACACGAACAACTATTGGAACACGTGTTAGGTCGATACGACAGAGAAACAATCTTCAAGGCAGTCATATTAATCTGTCTGAAATGTCCTAGTCCGGTGTTGGAAAAAGCTAAGAATTCTGGTAAAATACTGCTTAGCAATGTACAATCCGAGCAAACTGATTGATATGTGATGGCGAAATTTTTTGAGTAGTTTCCATTGAACCAGGCTCAGGTCAGTTAAGTGTCTTAGTTGAGATGAAATACTACATCAGTTTGATCAGACTTTAGAGTTTTATTTTGAGTTTTTACTTATTTTTTTAATTTTTCCTCTTGATTTTCCATGTAACCAAACGGGTGCTAGTCATTTCAAATTAATCAAGTTTAGTTTGTCCACTGTCCTTCTATCATGTCAGATTAGTTGCGGTTACGAAAAGCATAGAACGTAATCCCAGTGTTCAATCAAATATTTGATTTCGTAACAGTTTTCATTTGACAAACTCAAAACAAAACCAAGTCTAAGACGCAAGAGCTACCTTGTTTAATTTGTTCATTAAGACAATTCAGACTCCATATTGTCGGTGTGATAAGCGCCAACAAATTGCCGAGTTGATTAGGGAATGCAGAGTCAAAAAAATTGGCACTGTGGCCAGAGTGTGCTCATTTATTACTAAACTCAGCTAGCCCGACCTGAATTGAGTTGGGTGTTCTTGCCTGGACTCGAGCTTTAGGCCTCAACTCAAGCCGCAACATCTGACCCCAAAAATCTTAAAAAGAGCTGAGTTATTTCGTTTATTCTATTTTCCCTTTGTACTACATAAAGGTTTATAAAGATGATTTTTTTAGTACAAAAGAATCAATAGTTTCAGATCTTTAAATACGTAACTACGTTTTACGAAAATACTTATCATTTTTATACTCTTACTCAGTTTAAATTTGAATTAATCAATACCTAATATAATAATTGAATACCGAATGATTTCGACTAAAAAAATATAATGGTAAATCTAATTATTTTTTTAAAATAATTAAATTAATTAATTAGACGATCAAACTTAAATTCACGAATTCAAAGACTTTGATGATTATTAAGGACCACATTTACCTGACATTTGCTCATCCTAGCGCACTTTCTAGCCATTTTCCTAATTCATGTTATGCAGTATATAATTACGAACCTTGAAACATTGGAGAGCCCAAAATAAAGCTCTACAAGAAAACTCAAATTCAAAGGGAAAATTGTCATGAACCACTAAAACAAAAACTTCAATCCTCACTTCGATGTAGAAATGATTCCACGTAATGGCATGTTCGATGATGCATTGAAAATATGCATTAAAACATAAATTTTTTAATACTTCAAAATTTTTTTAATGTATTTCATAATTTATATTTCATATTATTTAAATTTTTCAATAAAAATTATTAAATATAATAAATAAGTAAAAAAAACTTCTTCCCATTTAATATAAAATAAATTAAGCTAATTTTATTTTTTAAAAATTATATTTTAATTAAATTATCTATTTTTTAAAATATAAAATTTAAATATTTATTTTTATCTAAAACTATCTAAAATAATATAAAATATTACTAAATTAAATTTAATAATTTAAAATTAATAAATTTCAAGATTTATATAAACAATATAATTATATTTAATATTTAATTTCAAATAATATATCAAACCATTTTTATAATATAAATTCAATGTTCATAAATTTAATACTAAAAATTCAATACTTAATTTATTTAACACTTATTTATTTTATTTTTTTTACCAAACAAAACCTCAGTTTCATTGCCAACTCTAGCTTGTGCATGCTTACCCCTATACTGTTTCAAAAACTTGTCAGCCAATTTGTTCCCCAGAAGAAACTATGCTAAACACTAATTTGCAGGTCATGAATTTGAAAATCTGCAAGTCACTGAAGTTGTTCTTTAAGAAATTATCACATCAATAAAGTATGCCAACTAATATTTTCAATTTTCTTAAAATTTCATGTGTAGATAAATGGGCTTTCTAATCTAATTGCAATAAACATGCAAATAAAACTAAATAAAAGAAATACTTTATATGCCACATACAAGAAGAAGGAAAAAAAAAAAAAAAAAAGGAAAGCTGCCAACACCAACGGTTACTTTATATATTTTTAGTATATTTATTCTTTGTTACGATCCAGAACTTGTAGAAAACCAAAGAAAAAGCAATCAAACAAGCTCAAATACAAGGAAAAAAAAACACCAATATCAATTAGCTTACATTCAGATGAGGATCAACCTCAACTCTAGCCAACCCTTCGCGGGCCTCAGCAGCCTTAGCGACTTCCACTTCACCAACCACAAGGCCAGCCACGTCCCTCTTTTTCACCCTTCAAAATCCTCTGTTCCTCCTCGTCATCCACGTAGTTCGGATCTTTCTCGTCAATAGCAGCAGGCGCCGCCACCAGCTCGTTCTCCGCCGTGTCGCCAGGTCCTTCCCACGTGTACTTCCCTCCATGACCGGACTTCGGCGGTGGCTGACCGATTCCAATCCCGTTAGCCGGGTGTCGTTCCATCCTTTTCAACCCTTTGTCCTCCAACTTCTTCTCAACATACTTAATGGTGTCTATGTTCCTAGATGGCACTTCTGCCCTCTCGACTTTCTTCCGACCCTCTTCGTCGCGGCTAACTGCTCGTATCACGACGGCGGCTTTCTTGTCTTCCTTTCTGTCCTCTACTGGCTTCATTTTTTTTTCTCACTTCGCTCTTCTTTTTTATTGCGCAAAATATCTTCGTTCTTCGTCTGTCTCTAAGCAATGGAAAAGCTCGGCTCAGTGCTAGAGTTTATATAAAAGAAAGTGACACTACTAGAACAGTGGATATTTTTCGAATTTCAGACATTAGTATTAGATTAAGATACTAGAAAGTGCTGGAAAGAAATATGGAGCGGTGGCGCTTTAAGGTTCTGCATGCGTACCACGTGGTGTTCCTGTTTTTGGAATTACATAATATAATAATATATTTTTTTGTTGAATCTTTTCTTCATAATTCTCTTCATAAAAGACGTTAATTTTAATTTAAATAATTTCTTTGTGAGATTATTTGAAAAAGGTTCGACTCTTCTTTATTATTTATCATTTATTTTTAATATATTTATTAATATTATTTATATTTATAAAATTTATTTATAAATTATTAAAATTAAATTTATAAATAATAATTAAAATTATATTAAATAATAATAAAAAATGACGAAAAAAAATCTCAATTCACTAAAAAATAGCTCGATAATAATTTCTTTGCATGCTTTGTTACGAAATTGGCTTGCTGCAAATTGCAGTATAAAAGAGATACATGTAAAAAATTTATGCCTTGGGTTATGCTTTTGTAACTTTGCGGGCATTTGTAAGGATGATTTTGTCTTTAATATAATCAGAATAAGCAGGATCTATTAATTGGTTATCA